>MU187449.1:28847-52542 GCA_016904865.1 Pissodes strobi | reverse complement strand
ATAAAGCCCAACTTTATTTTTAATTAATTTCAATAAATGATTCTAGATAACAGGAATAAAATAATCCAAGAACAAGATTTAATAATATATAAAAATAAAAAAAAATAAAAAAGAAGATTCTAAAAATACATAAAAAAAGGAAAATGATATGAAATAAAAATAAATCAACAAAAATCATTGAAAATCAGAAAACATTGATCTCAGTAAAAAGTAAAGTACAAATTTACTTTGAATTAAATTCTAGAAAAAGTTTTAGGTAAGCCAAGAACAAGGTTTAATAATATATAATACAAAAATACAAAAATCCAGAATTATGCATGAATTAAAGTAATCCAGGAACAGGGTTTAATAAAATATAATAGAAAAATTAAAGAAAAAGTTCTAGAAATATACAAAGCAAAGAAAATTAAAAAAAAATAAAAATCGTATCTACCAAAAAGACATAGAAAATTCACAAACCATGAATTTATTAATAAAATAAACTATAAGTTTATTTTTATAAAATTCAATAAATGATTTTAGATAACATGATCAAAATAATCCAGGCACCAGGTTTAATAATATAGCCAGTTGGTGTTGTGGGCATTGAAGTCTCCCAGAACGATTATTTCTGAACTGGGGTGATCGACCT
Organism: Pissodes strobi; assembly: GCA_016904865.1. Taxonomy (NCBI): domain Eukaryota; kingdom Metazoa; phylum Arthropoda; class Insecta; order Coleoptera; family Curculionidae; genus Pissodes; species Pissodes strobi. The sequence continues at coordinate 51,911 of MU187449.1, read as the reverse complement.
GTATTGAGTCAAAAGTGGTAGCTAGTGTTGAGAAAAAGCTTTGGTAGGCTCTATCGCCCTCCGAGCGATAGAGCCTACCAAAGCTTCAATGCCCACAACACCAACTGGCTCAAACATCACAACAAGACCGACAACGAAGGTAGAAAAGCTGAAGCATTTGCCATCAGCTGCGGGCTTACTCAACTTGTAGACGAACCAACTCGAATCTCAGAGAGGGGCGAATTCGCCGCCCTGCTGGATCTTTTTCTGACCACCAATCCTGACCAGTACAAGGTTACAGTTGGTCCGCCATTAGGTACCTCCGACCACAAACTTATTACAACGATTTGTGAATTGCCACCCATACCGAAGGATCCACCATTGCCTCGCAAAATCTGGCATTACAATTCTGCAAACTGGGACGACCTAAGGCAGTTCTACCTAGATTTTCCTTGGCTCGACGTCTGCTTTGCCACTAACGACCCGTCAGACTGCTGCGAAGAGATCATGCAAGTAATCTCCTCGGGAATGGAAGCATACATCCCAAATTCCATCAGGTTACCATCAAAAGGAAAGCCCTGGTTCGACAAAAGATGCGAAAGAGCTGTAGGAAGGAAACAGCAAGCCTATAAGTACTGGCAGCAAAATCAAACCGCTGAAAATCGCAATTATTTTATCGAAGCGAGAAACGAGTGCAAGCGTGTGATCGACGAAACTAAGGACAAACACAATCAAAGGATCAGGAATAAACTTTTGCAATGCCCCAGTGGTTCCAGGAATTTCTGGTCGGTAGCAAAGGCAGTAAGTAACAACTTTACAAAAACATCTCTCCCACCTTTGACGGACGAACGTGGCATCACGGCGACTACAGCCAAGGAAAAAGCAAACATGCTCGCCAAAATATTTTCATCGCACTCTACCTTAGACGTGCCCCAAGGCAAGACTCTCCCCACTATACCGAACATCAACACTACCATGGCAGAAGTCAAGTTTTCTCACCGTGATATTCGCAAAATCCTTAAAGAACTAGATACGCAAAAGGCATCAGGACCGGACGGAATACCTGCCATCGTGCTAAAGAACTGCGCCAACGAACTAACACCCGTTTTTTCCAGGCTTTTTTCTCTCTCTTACAGAAAAGGGATTTACCCATCCTCTTGGAAAGTCGCTCGAGTGCAACCTGTTCCAAAAAAAGGCAAGAAAACCACGCCCTCAAACTATCGCCCAATTGCCTTGCTTCCAATAATCTCCAAAGTCATGGAGCGTGTAGTCAACCAGCAACTACTCAAGTACCTGGAGAGCAACAGAATAATCAGTAATAATCAATACGGCTTTCGCAAAGAGAGATCGACAGGAGATATATTGGCCTATGTCACTCATATATGGAGTAGGGCAATTGAAAACTACGGAGAGTCTCGAGCGATCGCGTTGGATATTTCAAAGGCATTCGACAGAGTTTGGCATGACGGACTGCTCAACAAACTGCCGTCCTTGGGACTGCCCGCCTCTCTCTGCAGCTGGCTGGCCAGTTTCCTTAAGAACCGATCCCTACACGTTGCAGTCGATGGACACATCTCGCACACATTCACCATCAACGCGGGCGTGCCTCAGGGCGCAATACTTTCACCAACTCTGTTCCTCATCTATATTAATGACCTGCTGATCGAAACGAATAATCCTGTTTACAGTTTTGCAGATGACAGTACCCTTGTCTCCCACTTTAGATCAGAAAAACCCTTACCAGCGACTTAGACTCATCACCGCAGACAGGAGCAAATTACAGCAATTAATCAAGACCTGGAGAAAGTTCAAACTTGGGGCGACAGAAATTTGGTCCAGTTCAATGCAGCAAAGACCCAAGCAGCAACGTTTACTAAGAGGGCCAATACAGCGAGCCCTGACATCATTATGGCAGGATCGACCATTCCTTCATCCTCGTCAATCGGGCTGCTGGGTGTCTCGGTCAACAGCAATATGTCATGGCATGACCATGTTGCTAACATCGCAAAATCAGCCTCCCAGAAGCTTGGTGCGCTATTTCGCAACAAAAAACTCTATACACCGCAGCAGTTGCTCTTGCTGTACAAAGCGCAAATAAGACCGTGCTTAGAATATTGCTCACATATCTGGGGTGCCGCACCAAAGCATACCCTAAAGCTGCTGGATTCCATTCAGAAGAGGGCTGTGCGTCTCGTCGGCAATCCGGAGTTGACCCGTAATCTGGATAGTCTGGAACATCACAGACATGTGGCCGAGATGTCTCTGTTTTACAGATACTTTCACGGCAGATGTTCCCAGGATTTGGCCCGCATAATCCCGCCTCTGGCAACTCCTGTCAGACAGTCCCGACAGACGGCGGGAGCGCACCAGTTCGTCGTACAACTAGAAACACCTAGAACATCGCTTTACCAGAACTCCTTTGTCTGGCGCACTGCATCACTGTGGAACTCACTTCACATCTGTTTCCCACTAATTACAACCTAAAAATATTCAAGAACCGTGTCAATCAACATCTTCGCACACACACCGCTCGTCGAGCGCCATAGGATCTCCCTTTAGTGTGTGTGCCACTGCCATAAAAAAAAAAAAAAAAGAATTAAAAAAAAAAAATCTGTGAAAAAAAATTCAAAAAATATGGAAAACGAAGCAAAATGATATAAAATAAAAATATATCAACAAAAATCTTAGAAAACCGGAAAGCATTGAATTATTTCAATATAAAATACATATTTATTTTTAATCAGATTAGTTTAGATAATAGAATCAAAAGAATCCAGGAACAAGGTGTAATAATATATAACACAATATTTTTTAAAAAAATATTCTAGAAATATACAAAATAGTGGAGAATAGCTTTTTAAAATTATGGAAATAGTGTTGCCAGTGGTGCTTTATCTCATTCGTAATCTTTTTATTTTTATTATTATTTTTTTAATAGTCCTATTTTTCTTTGATTTGTACTTCGGTGATAAGTGGGTTCGTTTCATTGATTCTATTACTCTTACACAACAACATTCTCGAATCGTTTATTAAAAATAGTCTAATGATGTCAAATCCGGAGAGCTTGACGTCCACTCAAGAAATCTTTTCTGAACATCATGTCTTTTATCTGAGTAATTTTTCATTTTCATTTGATAAAGACAGCCTAATCTATATATAGGCATTAACATATTAATTCTACAAGTCTAAGTTGTAGAATTTTCAATTAAAAAAATTGCTAGGGCAGTTTCGCAAGCGGCAAGTTAAACTGTTTGTGTTTGCGCTCCGTTAAATTACATCTAAAAAGGAACGGCAAATGAGACCGTTTCGGTTGGAAACTGCACGAGAAATAATAAAAGATGACGGGATGTCTTAGTGGGGAATAAAAGAGGAAATATTACAAACGTTTTTCGCACTTAAGGTGACGGCGTGTTTACTGTCCCCTATGTTGTCGCCTCGAGAATTAATGCGAATTAAAGCTGTTTTGTGACCATCTAGCAGTAAACGTCTTAGATATTTTCGTTTTAGTTTAACAGGATGCCCCGAGTTAGGTCACAAAAGCTAAGAAATTGGGGCAATAGGTAAAGAAAAAATATCTTCCCGAGAACGAGACGCCCCTGATTAAAATGATGGCTTAAGAATCAGCTACCACAGTATTTGCATTACATAAATTCAAATTAGATTCTTTAAAAATGAGTTTCATTGAAGCACAAGATGCTTATTTCCCGTTAACATCAGATAAATACGGCAGCGGGACACTTAATACTCGGCGCCAGACGTTTACTCGATGATTTAGCAAATGCACCTCAATGAGTTAATGATACGTTAAGCCTCCTCCACATGCAGAATTGTCATTTTCGTTTCCAATGGATTAAAAGCTTTTACATGTTAAAGGGTAGAAGGCTTGTTTATACTATGGTAGAAGTCCTGAAGAATCTTATCTTAGGTTCGTATGTTGCGCAAGGATTCTCGAATCATTGCAGCAGTTCTCCCGTGGGAAGAGAATGTGTGGTCCAAGGAAATAGGGATGTATTATATTCTTCATCGCACTAAACTCGATAAGTTTACATCTCTATTAAACCTTCTCTGATCATAAGCACAGGAAATGCCAATAATATTCAATAATTCCATAGATTTCAATGACGCTTAATTCGAGGTGAAACATAAAACACGATTCGAATAAAAGCGATCGATCCGAGTAATCAGATACCCGAATGCCCGGGCTATCTAATTTATGCCCCAAATAAAATTTAAATAAGGTGAGTAGGCTTGGTGGTAATTTAATGTACATTTCGATCTGTTATGCCCCGCGCCACCCAGAAACGTACTCATGTAGGCACTTTGGTGTGTTCCAACACTTAATGACCAAATTGACGACGGGAAAGCCGTTATTAATTGGCGTGTGGCCTTATTTGTGACGGCTCGACCTTTAGAAAATAATTAACATAATGTTGGGCAGGCCCGGTAGGTACTCGTTAATACGAGAGAAAAATAAAACTCGAATTTGGGCTTGAGATTTATTAATCATGCATATTTATCATCGACCATTGTAGGTTAAGGTTAAGACGTGTTGATAAAAACATCCTGTTGGAAATTGAGAAGAGCTGAACACTTATTTGTGTTGTTTTGGCAAGACAGACCCGTAGACTAATATGCTTTCAGTTTCGAAATAGCCATGCTTCAAAATGAGATATTAAATGGTGGGCTCAGAGCAAAACGAGGATATTATAGTGAATAAAGGAATACATTACGCTCTTACATTACATCTACAGATGTAATGTGTCAAAGTTGACAGATGACATAAGCTGAAAAGTAGATGAAGCTACGTGGTTGAGAAATGACATGTGACAGAAATGATATGAACCACTTGGCCGAAAACTGACAGATAGCAAAATGACAAATGTCAAATTTGATTGACAGCTGACAGGTGCTGTACCCTAAAAATGCCTATTATGGTCTTATTCGTTTTTAATATTTATAATCTAATTTTTGTCTGAATAAATATTATATTGCTCGTTGTTTAAAAAGGAATTTGAATCTAAAATATATAATTTAAAGATTTGATTAAATTTATCGTTACTTTAATCTGGAATGACGTTCTGCGTTAGCATCGTCATGTCAAAATAACGTACCCGTAAATACGGCACGACGTTATTTCAGTTTTCCGTATCTCTCCATATCATTTTGCACTAAATATATCAGTTGGCAATACTGTCCGTAGGAAGAAGTCATAACTGTCATAAGTCATTATTTTCTGAATCTTTAGGACTTCTGTAGAAAAACAATCCCGTAGCGCTTGTAATAACCGAAACCCGTCAGGCCCCGTTTTAATTTATTTGAAATCGAGCCACTAAATTAGGGCCGTTTGACCAGCTGTGTACCTACAACACGCTTCTTGTGACAAAACTAAATGCTAATGTCACGTCTCGAGGCCTACTATTAGTTTAGCCTGTGTAAACAATGAAGTTTCTGAAACAGCTGAGCCCGAGTAACCGGATCCCGGAGAACGGAATTCGGCAAAACAAATTAGTCCTTTATGGGTCGTAATGCCGGAGGAGATATTTCGTTGCCCGAAAAAGTGGGGACGCGAGCGAGGGAGTTAATTAGGCCCCGTGACGGAATTAAAGTTGCGGAAACGGATAAAAATTAATGGGTCTGAAAACGAGAGTTAAAATAGGAATTTTTCTTCTTTGCATGAATATTTCGGACGCGAATGGTGACGAAATATCGGGAGTAGAAGAGGGAAGAGGGAGATGAAGATGACTCTCCTCTCTTTTCCTTCCCTTACCCCTATATATCATTACTGAAAAAATTCTGACTTCAATGCCAAAATAGACAAGGGAAGAGAAGGGTAACACATTGGACCTCACAGGCTTGGCCTTAGAAACGTAAGGGGGGAAACTCTCAGTGTATTTGCATCCGAACATGACTTAGTAATAACAAACACCTTCTATGAGTTACCAGACAGACGACTATACACCTGGACTTCTCCCAGAGACGACAGAAAAGACCATATCATCCGAAACCAGATAGATTATATCTTAATAAATCGAAGATATAGAAACAGCTTCACAAGCGTAAAACATACCCGGGTGCAGACACACAGTCGGACCACAATCCACTTGTCGGAGAATATAGGACAAAATTTAAGATTATACATAAAACAAAACAACCAAAATATAATCTTAGGAAACTTAAAAACGACACTGTAAGGAACCAAGTAAAGAAGGACATCAACGACAAATGCAGACTGATTGCGGAGGAGACTGATAATACAGAACAACAAATAATGAAACAACAACTAATGTCAAAGATAGGTACCTGAAGAATGATGGAGCGAAACATAAATCATGGATGACAGAAGAAATGTTGTTACTCATGGAAAAACGGAGAAAACAAAAGAACAGTTCCTCAACATACAAAAGCATACAAAGGGACATACAGAGGAAAATTCGAGAGGCCAAACAAAAAGAATTGGATGAGAAATGCCAAGAATTAGAAGTTTTGCAAAGCAGATTCGATGATTTCAATGTACATAGGAAGGTGAGAGAAGTTACAGGAAAGTTCAAAAAGAGGAATGTGGGAAAACTTGTAAATGATGCAGGAGAGTTGATTGTGGATAGAGAAGATATTAAAGAAACTTGGAAGAAGTATATAGAACCGTTGTTTTTTGATGAGAGAGGAGACCCATTCAGGCTGAGTCTGGACCTGATATCATGAGAGAGGAAGTTAGAGCTGCCATTAATACTCTAAGGGAAGGAAAGGCTCCAGGGCCGGATGGAGTACATTCGGAATTCCTCAGGCTTCTTGACGATGAGTCCATCACATCTGGCATTTTTAATAACATCTACAATACTGAGAGCATTCCAAAAGAATGGCGTATCTCTGAATTTATAATGTTACCCAAGAAACAGGGAGCCAAAGCATGTGGGGACTACAGAACAATTAGTCTTATGAGTTACATGCTAAAGTCGCTCCTCAAAATCATTCATCGAAGAATCTATAGGATCTGCGAGGAAAGAGTGTCACATATACAATTTGGATTTATGAAGGGCAAGGGTATAAGAGACAAGTCTTATTCCGGCGCTGTAGGGATATGAACTGTGATATTTTTGCCTGTTTTATAGACTACCAGAAGGCGTTCAATAAAATCGTTGTTTGAATCTCAAACAACGATAGAATAAACCACGAAAAGATGATAGACGTCTTGATGAATACGGGGATGGATGATAAAGATCTAAGGATCATCCGAAACCTTTACTGGAATCAATAAGCTACTATTAAAATTAATTTGGAAAAGCAAACCAACACAGTAAATATTCTTCGAGGAGTTAGGATGTTGAGCGCCTATTTCATTAGGGCTATTTCATAAATGTAATTGCATTGAACGTGGTTAGGAACTTTCAAAAGGGACTTCACATAAAGGTAGCTGTACTAAACGCAGGCAGGATTCGCCAGAAGAGGTCTTCTGATAAAGCCAGTTGTACTGACCGGCAGAAGCACGTTTTTAAAGAGGCGTTCCCATGAAGGTCAGTGCACTAAACGGGGGAAGAACTCTCTAGAGAAGCTTTCTTATACAGGCAGTTACATCACGAGCATTCCTATAAAGCTAGTTAAACGAAGCGACAGTAGTACTCGTTAAATTAAATGATGTACGATATTCTCGTAAAGGTAGTTGTTTGAATGGGAGTAGAGCCTTCTAGAGCAGGCTTTCCCATGAAATTTGTTGCACCTTATAGAAGTTTTCACGTAAAAGTAGTGAACAAGTTGCGCCTGCACATAAGTCTACTAGTTACAATTTAAGACAAAAGGAAGTAATAAGAGTAGACTAATTGCCCGGAGGGGTTTCCCCATTGCATTCAACGTGGATAGAACTATATAGATGAGTGGTCAAAGTAACATTGGAAGATCGAAGACGTGAATAGAATTAGGTTCAGGTTAGGTCATTTAGAGGAGCTTTCCCATAAAGCCAGTATGAAATTATCATCTAGTTTGCTGTAGTCATAGAAGCACTAAGAGGAAGCTACTGTAAGTAGGTAGTTATTAAACATTCTTGTAGTTTGACGTATCGATATATAAATCATTATTGAACAGTGTTGCCAAATGTATCTAAAAATAGACTTTTCCAAACAGCACTATTTTATAATGCAACTCAAACCCGAAAGACTCGAGCCACGTGTGTGTTTCGAAAATTGCAGAAAAAAAAACGGTTAGCTACCGTCTCTTACGGCTCCGTTGCGAGACAACGACCGTTTGTATTCATTCATAACATTCTCCGAAACGTGAACACAAAGCGTCATTAACTCTTCAAGTTGTCATTACATACAGTTAGTAAGTAAATAGTTGATATACATACAATGGTCGTTTGATGAAAAGAAGTAGTAATGTGAGAAATGTCTAGACGAACGGGCTATTTGCAAAGTCATCCTTGGTCCGTGCGTCGTTTGCTTGGCATCCCATGTGATGATGGGTGTCGGTTAACAGAGGGAAAGACGAAAATTAGACGAAAACGGCAACGTGAAACGAATATATCAATGTCTTATTTATATTTGATTCTGTCAGGATAATTTTGTAGCCCAGTTCATTATTAGCAAATACTCGGAGTGTGATTGGAAATTGAATCCAGAGTGGTGTATGTCCCACCCACACCGTTCTTAGGATCTTGGTTGTTATCAAAAATCGATTTTCACTTTTACCACCCTGATGTATCTTTTAAACGAGCAATATTTTGGAGACGGTCTATTTTGAGGTCTTTGGGTCACCATGTACAAACTAACAATTTTTCTTAAACAAGATTCAAGAATAAATAAAATTCAGTTTATTACACTCAAAATATTATTATTTCAATGTTCGCAACTTATTACTGAAAACGAACACTTTTGAGGTCCTTTACGCAACAAGGCGACTGCGTCTGCTAACTCCTTCTTTAAGACTATCTATTAACTTGAAAATTTAGTATAAAAGGTATCTTGAAAATGAGCGCCTCTCCAAATTATTATTTTGTGTTAAAATGACACACCCTGTATATTTTTGCGACCTTAAATAGAAAGAAGAACTTTAGAGACCTGTTTACACTTGCATCGACAACTTATATACAGAGTGCTCCACTTCTAAGTCATCACAAACCATGACTTTTTGAGATTGATTGAAACAAAAAAAAAATTCGGAAAGTTAATAAAAGTATTATAAAACGTAATAAGAAAAAACAATAATAAAAAAATGCGGTTTTCAGCTTTCAGCTACGAGGACGGGGATGACAAAATGGGAATGCTTTATGCAAAAAAAAATTATTGAAAAAAATGGAAAAAAAACTGAAAAAAAACCTAAGAAAATGTTCGGAGATTAATAAAAGTATTATAAAGTGAAAGAAGAAAACAAATAAAAAAACGAAAGTGTTCGAAAGGCTAATAAAAGTATTATAAAACCAAATAAGAAAAAATAATAATAAAAAAAGAAAATAGTCTACTCTAAATCCAAATTTAAAAAGTCTAGAACCTTGTTAACACGTTCGCAACATATTTTTTAAAATGGCTAACTTGCAACGTCCTCACAGCAACAGGAAGCACATTAAAAAATTTAGGTCCATAAAAACTTGGTCCATCCTGCGACCTCCTCAGTCGACAGTAAGTCAGTAACAGGTATTCCTCTGCCTGATGAAGATCTCCATGAGACACATACATACTCATGTTATTTTTCACATGCATCAAATTTTCCATAATGTAAGTACATGGCACAGTCAGCACACGGAGACTCACAAAAGCATCCACACAGTCATCCCTGTGACCCAACCTACAGGCTACCCTGACAGCCTTTCTCTGTAGTTTGAAAATCCTCTCGGACTGTGGACTGTGGGGAATGCCCCAGGCAAGGATGTCATATGAAGTAGTAGTAGTACTAAGGGTGGGGGGGCCGAAGCCCGGTAAGTAGGCCTATAAGTCCCTTTTCACCATCCCCGATCCGCCCTCCCCTACTTGGCTACTTCCGACACTCGGCCCGCACTGAAACGGCCCGTCACCTTGATAAAGGTGAGGACGTACTCCCAGTCCAGATCCTTTAGATCTTCCCGAGCAAGTGTTGGTGCTCCCAGTATCTTCCTCCTTAGGCGACTCCACCTATCACAAATTCCTATATAGTGGTATGAGGACTCCTCCCCTGTCCCGCAGTTCGGGCAGAGTGGGTTCTCCCTCACGCCGATAAGGTGCAGATGTCTGTTTAGGCTTCCATGCCCAGTCAGAATAGCTACGAAGTTCCTGATGTCCTCTCGGCTCTTTTTTAGCAGTCGCCTTGCTCTGGATCCGTCAGGATTTAGAATCATTTCCTTGGCTTGTCTGCATCCTTCTTTTCCTCTCCAATTGTGCTTTGTCTTGTTCCAGGCCCAGTTATTTAGTTCCTGAGAGATTTGCCTTTTACTTAAGCCCAGACTAGGTTCTGGACCGACGAGGTGGCTCATTGAGCCTTGTCTTGCCAATTCATCGGCCCGTTCGTTGCCCTCGATGCCACGGTGCCCTGGAACCCATCTGAGTCTTACTTTCTTGCGCACAGCCAATCTGTCTAGGGCGTCTCTACATTCCTGAACTAGCTTACAGCTTGCCCCGGGTCTTTGGATCGCCCTGAGAGCGGCTTGACTGTCCGAGTAAATATATATACTCTCTACACCTTCTGTTACCTCCGCCTTGGTTGCTACTTTCAAAATAGCAAACACCTCCGCCTGGAAAACAGTGGCATATCTCCCCAGCGAAGTGCTTTTTCCTGATTTAGTGTTGTCTAGGTATACACCGGCTCCGGATGACTGTGTATTAGCCATCCATGAGCCGTCAGTGTACCATGCGTGTGCGCCGCTCGGCGTACGTACCTGGCCTGACAGCCACTCTTCCCTTGATGGAAATTCCACTTGGAAATTCCTTCTCAGTCTTAATCTGCCATCTGGAATATTGCCTTTGGTCGCAATGATGGATAGATCTCTACTAATTTTGGCGGCAATAGTCCTATGGCCTCTCCCTGTGTAGTCCGTTCGCCATAGGCCGCTGTCGACCATCCTTTTGTGAGCCGCCATTGCGTCTCTCTCAATCCAGATCGGGAGGTCCGGCAGCCCCAGGATGATGTTCAGTGCTGCTCCGGGAGTTGTTCTCAATGCTCCGGTAATACCCAAACAAGCCAGCCTTTGCAGTCTGGCCAGTTTCTGGGCATTAGTGGCTCTGGCCACCGCTGGCCACTAGACCACGGATCCGTAGGAAATCCTAGGTCTTATCACAGCACTGTACAGCCACTGGAGGATGTAAAGTTTTAAACCCCACTTCCTACCTACCGTTCTCCTTAGTTGCCACATAATCGCAGTTATCTTATTCACCACCTGTTCAACGTGTGCCTTCCACGTCAATTTACTGTCTAATATAACTCCCAAATATTTCACTTGTTGACTTAGGCTCAGTCTCGTCTGGTAGAATATGGCATATGAAAGTCTACAGTAGAACAGGCCAAAATATGCGGTTCTCAGTGTGTCTAGAAAGACACAATTTGATAGATTTTGGAGTAAGTATAAACTGCTCTTTAGCCCCCTCGCTATGTAGTCAATCTGCACCTCCCAAGACAATTTCGGGTCTAGATGTACTCCCAAAAATTTAACACTTGGGACACCCTGATCAACCCCATCAGTACCCCTCATAGAGAAAACTACTGCAAACCAGTACTCAGTCCTCGCCCGTAGCCTCGCCGACTCCTCAACGGCATCCGCAGCTGTCTCCACAGTGGATGATATGGTGGTGTCATCAGCAAAAAGTGTAAATTTTGTCGTAGGCTCTAACATTGGCAAGTCATTAATGTAAATGAGAAATAAAATGGGGTCCAATATGGAACCCTGTGGTACTCCAATGGTAATCTCACTTTCCGCTGATGCCACCCCCCAACCTTAACTGCCTGTGTTCTGTTTGTCAGGAATGAAGTCATCAATTTGATGCTTGCAGAGCCAAAAAAGTAAGCTTTGAGTTTGCGTAAGAGGACGTCATGCGAGACACAATCGAAGGCCGTGCTGAGGTCACCGAACAACCCCGAGGTAGACTTCCCATTGTTGAATAAATCGAGAATAAATGATACAAGATCAATAATACCCAGAACAGTGTTTCTGCCTTTCCGGCATCCAAACTGACAATCAGTGAAATAGTTGTTATTGTTAAAAAAGTCAATAATTTGTATTGCCATGCATTGTTCCAGAATCTTCGAGAATACGGGCAGCAGTGAGATTGGCCTATAATTTTCAGTCAACCCTGGATCACCCTTCTTGAATATCGTAGTAACCAGGGCTCTTTTCAAGACGGATGGAAATGTGTCTTGTTTGATACAGAAGTTTATTAGCTTTGTCAATGGAATAATAATAAGATCTTTCGCACTTTTTACCAGTCTCACATTAAGACCGAAAACATCACAGCTATTTTTTTATGTTACCCAAAATATCTCTAACTTCAACAAAGGTGACTTCCCTAAAGGAAAATGAATTTGTTGGTTTTTTTAATACCTTTTATAATGTCTCTGGGATCCCTGTTGATGACTGGAATTTTGCTTGTCACATCATGTGCAATGTTGTTAAATTCGTCTGCTGAGATAGTACAGGGTTCACTCTCTTCTCTGGGTGCCCCCCTGCTAGTATTAATGATGTTTTACATGGTTTTTGAAGGATTATTTGAATCTTTGATTAGAGAATCATTGGATTCGACTTTTGCTTCTTTAATAGCTTCTCTGTACTTAACTTTAAATCTCCCATACTCATCCTTAAGATCCACATGAGCATATTGCTTGCTCAGGTCACCTAACAGCGCAAGATGATCACGCATGGCCCTAAGCCTGTCATTGAACCAACTTATACTGACCTGACACGATATGTTTTTTGAGGAAATGACCATATGTAGGCTCTTTCAAAAATAACCATACATTTTTCAAACTTATTCCCAACATTCATATCATATACATCATGCATCCACAAAATCCAAGAACACCCAGCAATCCTATCATAAAATATCAATAAGCCCGCTCGAGTCATCGGACGACACACCTTCCATTCCTGTTTAACCTCAGGCACCCCACAAACCGAGGGCGAAAGTTGAGAAAAAAAAGATTAAAAAAACAATTCCTAATATCTCTTTCAGAAGTTTAACTTCAGTTGTGTGCTTATAAAGGTGAGGCACATAATTTTTTTCTTGACTGTATGACTGTACGGCTGTACCATATCATTCCATCATATTGAAAGTTGTCCCTTTAGCTTATCTCTGTATTTATCTTACTTTTTTTTCAATTGAAACCTCTACCTCCTTTTGCAATAATAATTATAGATAGTAAGGTTCCCGTACGAAAAAAAAAACAATAATTGTTCCGATTTCAAGTAACGTTATGTAATAAAATTATTAACTTGGTACACACCGATCACCACATGTCTGACCACTACGTTAGATTTGATATTAATTTGAGATAATTCAGTTGTATTCTATACGGTGTTGCCAACTGTTCAGCCGAAAAATTCCGTGTCTGCCAATTTTATTTGATAGAAACAGAAATAATTAGGCATCTTCATTATACCATTTCAATTCCAAAAGTATTGAATTTAATAAACTCATTAAATATTGTATATTGTTTTCATTCTCATGTTACAGATGCGTTCAGGACACTCTTTGCTGGGTAGTAAATGAGAATGAGCCGTCACGCTAGGATATGTAATGATTATTCAGGTAAAGTCGGCTCGAGTCGACTTCAGTCAAGCGCGCAAGAGAGGGATGATAGCCAGTGTGTCGCTGCTATACTCTCTGAGCGCAACAAAATATGATACGACGATTGATGGAGTTTTTTTTAATATTTATCAAAATTACATATCAATCCTTACGTGTCAAGAGCCCGTTCGCGATGTTGCCATCTCCTACGAAATAACTAGTTTTGATTCCACATGTATATCTTGAAACATCAAGGTTGTTTCATTGAACAATAATATAAATGCTAGCTTTTAATACTTTTGATAAAATATATAGATATATACAGGGTGTTTTCAAAAGTAGGTGAACTATTATTACAATTCCCCTTTTTGTTTAGGATGCGTTTCTGTCTCGCTAAATTTCACACTTCTGTGAGATACACCGAATACAACTCGTCCTCAATAAATAATAGCCCATGTACCGTTAAGCCCACGAGAAATACTTAACAGGACTACCTACTCCCCCGATTTGGCATCCATGGACCGCGCTGAAAGTAATGGCGAAGCGCACGTTTCGCGAGCTTTCGACCGTATCAAGATCGGCGCGGGCTTCACGCCTAATGCAATTTATATTTTGAAATAAATGCATTTGTGCTGGATGCGGGCAGTGGCAGATACTTTTTTTGTGTTATCGGCCGCAAGGCATCGACTGAGGTTTATTTATTAAAATTCAGTAAGTTAGAAACAGGCGCTGATTTCTGGGACGTGTTTCGTCGTAAGTAATAGAAAAAGTTAAGAAATTTGGCGTTAATGTCAGCTAAAATTGTGACAGAAGGGGTATATATTTTTCCATATAGTACTTTAGCACTTTTAGCAGTCGGTCATACTCAAACATAATGTGAGAGAACTCTATTGTTTCGAGAGCCAGTTGAATGGATTGATTTATTTTAATGACGCCCTGATTAAACTGAAGATTAATCTATTATCTAGCATTATTGATTCTCAGTACGAAAAATTGAAATTAAGTTCCGACTTCAACATTTATCACTAGATACATTTCCCACGTGTATCTATCTATAAGCTTACCAACTCGACGTGCCGTAATACTTCTTGAATAATCCCTGATAGTTCGGAAGAATATTATACAACGTCGATCGGAAACAATAAGTCTTTTCATTCCGCGTTCCCGATAAAGACCGGCATTTCGATACGTCTAATCGATAAAATCGGACAGATTGAAATGTGCCTTTATCTGTTAAAAAGACTTAAAGCATAAGCTCGGGCGGATATAAAGGAAAATTGAATCGGATCCGAACAATCTCTCAATTCATTTCATTTCGATAATCAAACGGTTATTGTTATGGAATCTGTCGAAGTCACGGAGACGGTGGAATTACCGTTTCTAATATTGCCCGATAGTATAAATAGGGTTGGGTATTAATCGGTTATAAATTAATTAATGTAATTAACCGGTTAAATAATTCAAAAGGGTGGGGCATTTACTTGATCAGTAACATTTTTCAATTATTAGCAAGTTGAAAAATAGCCGTTTCTCAAGCAGAAAATTGAAGCTGATTAGCGTGACAAGCCTATGTGTAGGAGAATACTCTTTGATCAGTTTTATTTACTCTGAAATTAATTTCCTAAAGAGCCTAAGTTCAAAAATAATATTATTTTTATTTTAGTTTCTTAGCCTTTGACCGAAAATTCCTGAATACCAAACTAACTCAGTCTCCCATCAGTCGATTTTTTGGTGATAAGCCATGTTCGTGTTATTCCTCCGAGGATGAATCCAATGTTTCGTACTCTGGCACTAGGCATATGCATGGGAAACTTCTACAATACAAACAGAACAAATAAATTTATAGATTATACTGGTTTTTTTTCCAATGAGTATTTCAAGCAATTCTATTGAAGAGTAAACTGAGCAATAATTTTTTGCTTGTATGCTACATATTGAATTTTTGGATGAAGCTTCGAGATTTACAGATCAAAATGTTTCATGAATGTTCAAACAATATTTTACCGATCGTTTGGCAATATAAACCATGAAATGTTGCGACCTAGGTCTACTAACAAAGGAGGACTGCACTAAGAACCTACAAAAGAGTCTTGAACTGCTGCCATTTCCTTAGTTCGTCGGCAACAGAAGACAGGAGCTGGCCGGACGAGACAAACTTTCATCCAACTGGTGCCAACCAAATACTCAGTGAAGACAAAGTACCATGGGCAATACTAAGCTTCTTATCATTCAAATCGCCAGGTACTCACGGCATCCGGACAGTCCTACTAGAGTGGGGTTTGGACGAGTTACTGCCGCACTTAGTAAAGGTAAACAACCCTAACCAGAGATATGAAAGTAATGCTGCGCTTGGCGCCGCTAGATATTTATGTCAAGGTGTAGAGGTGGCTCTGACTATATTGCTAAGTCGTTGGTGTGCAACCCAGCATAGAATGTGAAAAACTAAACGCCACAGAAGGAGCCTCCACGAAGACTGTGAATACCACGTATACACAGTCGGACGCACTCTGGAATCGTTGATCTTTCAACGGCTAATCATTCAAGCACCGGTTTAGGCAAGATGCCCAGAACCAGAACCAACACACCAAAGCGGTCTCTTCAAGGCCACTGATGACTATCTCAATTAACATAGAGGGAATAACTAGAGACAAGGAAGTCCTATTGGCAGAAATATGTGAGGAGCATGCATGCGATGTCCTTCTTGTTCAGGAAACTCACAGAGGCAACGACAGATGCAGGTGCAGGGTGGAGGGAATGGAGCTGATCCTGGAGAGACCCCATAATCAATACGGAAGTCTTTGCTCGGCTAGGTGCCAACATCATGTCAGCCTCCTGGATACAGATAACGGATGATATTGAGGTACTGACTGTTGAAACGCCGCAGTATTGCGTGGCCCCAATCTATAAGCCACCTAACTTTCCTTCGCCTTCCATAAACCTGCAAACTTTAAATACCAGCTCGCAAATTTCATCCTTGGTGATTTCAACTGCAAAAGCACCGCATAGAGATATATAGGGATATATATGGCAATGGAGCAGATCTCGAAGAATGGGCTGAAACACATGACTTCCAGCTAATACATGACCCGAAGCCACCATCTTCTTTTAGTAGTGGTCGACGGAAGAGAGGATACAATCCGGATAATATATTTGTGTCATCGAGACTGGCAGCAATGTGTGGCAAACAAATTGGAGAATCAGTACCGAAGACGCAACACAGACCCATTATCTGTATTGCTAGCGCTATCTTGGAACCAGAACAAGTACCGCTTAAGAGACGATTCAATTTTAAGAAGGCCGACTGGAACAGTTTCAGGGAAAACTTGGATGCCGAAGTAAGAAAGCTACCACCCCGACCAGAAAACTATAAATCATTCAATGAACTGGTAAGAAAAATATCACGTAAATATATACCAAGAGGGTGCAGAACTCACTACACAGCCGGCTTATCGAAAGACACTAAACCGCTGCTCAATCGTTACCAGAAACTGATCGAGAAGGACCCTTTCGCTGAAGACACAATTGCAGCTGGTGAGGATCTCATGATATCCATCGCCGAGGGTGTTGTAACTTGATGGGAAACCTTGATATGAAACAAATAGCAGAGCTTGGAAACTACGTAAAAATCTCAGTGGAGACCCAAGGAAGCCAAAGAAAGTTTCACCGAAGTAACTGCTGATCAGGTAGCCACACAGTTACTACTGAACGGCAGGATAAGGGGAAGGCAGTCACGATAACCACTGATCCGAGATGTGAATAATGAGGACTACTACCTCCGTGAACCCTTTTCTGGAGACGAGCTCAACACGGCGATGAATGACATGAAGATTAATAAAGCACCTGGTGTCGACGACTTGAGGACGGAACAGATGAAGAATTTTGGCGAGACAACGTTGCAGTGGCTGCCGGAATTATTTAATACTTGTAGCACTAGCCTTGGAATACCAAAAATGTGTAGAAAAGCAAGAGTAATTGCGTTGCTCAAACCAGGAAAAGACTCCAACGATCCACGGAGTTACAGGCCTGTTTTGTTGCTGTGCCATCTCTATAAGATATTCTTAATAGGATAAATACTGCACTACAGGAGACACTTAACCCACAACACGCCGGTTTCCGACCAGGCAAGTCCTGCTGCGGAGAGATAAAACCTAACTCAATTTATCGAGGATGGCTTGGAGGAAAGACAGATCACTGGTGCGGTATTTATTGACCTCACAGCAGCATATGATACAGTAAATCACAGAAAGCTGCTAGCGAAAGTGTATCGAGTAAAACGGGACTTCCACCTGACACGAATGATTGGTACTTTGCTCCAGAATAGACGGTTCCATGTCAGTCTTATGGGTAAAAACAGCAAGTGGAGAAACCAAAAAAACGGACTGCCTCAGGGAAGTGTGCTGGCACCATGACTATAATATGATCAACCTATGTCGGATGGTGACGGTTGATACCAGCCGGTTCATCTATGCAGACGACATGGCCCTGGATGCTCGGGGTAAGAGCTTTGAAGAGGTGGAGGCCAAATTGTCAGAAGGCTTGGGAGGAGTTGAACATTGTTTGGCGTGGAACCCAGTTGCAACATTTCCAGACACCAAAATACCTAGGCGTTACACTGGACCGTACACTAAATTTCAAGCAGCACTGCATAAATACAAAGGCCAAAGTAAGCGCTCGAAACAACATTATTAGAAAACTAACAAATAGATATTGAGGAGACGAGACGATCCACAAATCTTGAGAACATCCGCCCTGGCCTTGTGTATAACATTTTCCGAATATGCAGCTCCGGTCTGGAACGCTTCAAGACATGCAAAACACGTTGACACGGCCGTCAATGAGACCACACGGATAGTGACTGGATGCCTTAAATCCACCCCTGTTCAAAAACTTTACCCTATAATTGGAATTGCCCCACCTCATATTCGACGCGACGTGAGGTTGCTGCCGACATTGAAAGGACAAAACAACAATACGGCCCAAGACCCTCTCTGCACGGCCACCAACCACCGAATAAACGTCTCAGGTCTAGAAAAAGTTGTCTTTTTCGAACCAAGGCACTGGAAGGCTTACCGGAGGGAAAGCGCATTGAGAGGTGGAGGGAGGAACTCTGTCAGAACAGTGCAGAAATGGTAAAAGACGAACTTGCTTCCGGAAGCCAATGCCCTTACCCTGTGTGGAGAACTCTGAATCGAATGAGAGTTGGAGTTCCGAAATGCAAAACGAATATGGCGAAATGGGGGCTACTCCCGGACAACGACTGTGGTGCAATTCAGGATCCGAATCATCTTTTGGTCTGCCATATGTTTGAGCAACCTTGCAGGATGGAGAACTTGTTTCTTGGAAATAACAAGGCCATTGCGGCTGCTAATTATTGGAAAATGAGGATCTGAATTGGATACGAAAAGTAAAGTAAAGTACCTATGCACAGACAGCATACCTTCCAAGTTTGTTTACGACAAACCATATGATGTACAATTAAAACCAAATGATATAACCGCAGGTGCAGTTAACATTTTCGTGGATGGCTCAAAAATCCAGGCTGTGGAATTTAGTTCCTAAGCTTGCTAATACATTTCCTGCTGCTATTTCATTGACTTCATAAGCAATTACTTAACCCATGTCGTTCTATATAGAGAGTTCACCATTTCCTGCTTGCCAAGAGGAATTTATTATTATTTGGTCTACTTTCCATTATTCGGGAAACATGTTCCCCACCAGCATCCAGTACTTTATCCGAGTGCCTCTTCACTAATGCCTTAATAATTTCAAAAGACACGTGGTGCAGTTTTTCGTTAATTACCAGTTGCTTACTGGGTATTTAAGTAACACTTTGCCTGCCACTTTCCTTTGCTATTTATTATCAAGGCTGATGGGTGGAACTGTTTTGAGCTTGTCCATGACAATTTTGTATTTGTTTCTCGTCGCAAAAGCAGGTAAAATTGCGGCTAAACTCAGAGCGGCAGAGGAAAGTAGTTGTAGAAGGGTAGGTAATCATCAGTTTAATAGGAAAGCAGCGTGTATCAAACTCCATAACAACTACTACAAACACAACGTAATCTTGGGTCCTAGCCAACCATTTGCGCAAGCGCTATCAACAAATGGTATTAAATAATCGATGACGATCACAGCTACGCCTTTACTTCTGACATACCAATGCATGCCCTGGGTATGGGTTGTTTCAGTTATAACTTTCTTCCAGGCAATAAATTACCATCTTGTCTCTGGTCCATTCTCTAGCTTTCACTTTTCTATGGGTTCTTCTTTTTTCTCCAACATCTTCCGTCCACCAGTGCAGAGGTTTTTTCCAGGGGATGTGCTTCTTTTTAGACACGTGTTACATGCTGCTGTAATGATCTCGCCCAAATCTTTTTCACCCTATCCAACTTTTCTCCCAACTTCCTGCACCACTCTCTCAATTTGATCTTTCTTGACCATCTAGCCCCTGTTTTCTCTAATTGTGGCTTGTTGATTCTTGCCTCTTTCTTTTCAAGACTTTCCAGCTGGCGATATTTCTGATACAGAACCTTATGTTTATGTGAAACTTGTAATTTTGACTTACAAAGTTCGATACTCCCCCATAGAAAATTATTACGAGATCTTCTTGACCTAATCTAATCTGAAAATTCTCTGTTCACACATAAACGTACATTTATAAATAATAAATAATCACTTCAGGGTTTGTCTATATTATACTTAACCTCTAAACAATTACTATTATCTAAATATCATGACTGCTTATTAATAACACCAACGAATTCGTGGTTATGCTAATTTCTGTCGCCCTGAACTATCAAGGTAATTATGCAATAATAATACCTATAAACGCTTTGGAGAGAGTTGAAGAGGTTCACTCAATATACACCGACTTCTCCAAAGCGTTTGACAGAGTCAATCATGCGGTGTTGATCAGGAAATTGGAGACACTGGGCATTTCTGGCTTCCTACTTCTCTGGATAGAGAGCTACCTCGCAGATAAGGTCCAGATAGTAAAGTTAAACAACTTCACTTCTTCTAAAATCCCAGTCTCATCAGGCGTGCATCAAGGAGCACACCTGGGACCTTTTTCTTTTTAACATTTTCATCAACGACATTGCATCTTCCTTCAGACACTGCCTTTTTCTTTTATTTCCAGATGATCTTAATTTGTTTTTAAAAATAGCCACCCAAAATGACTTCCTCGCACGCCAGGATGATGTTGACAGGCTAAATCATTGGTGCCGGACTAATGGCACGGAGCTGAATGTGTTAAAGTGTAAAGTAATCAAATTCCATAAATCAAAAACCTTTAACAACTATATTTACCATATCAGTGGCTCTCCCTTGGACTGTGTGGAGCAGATCAAGGATTTGGGGGACTTGTTAATTTATCGGCTAGATTTTGCTGATCATATCGACTTTACAATCAATAAAGCGCTGCTTCGAATGCTGGGGTTTGTGAAACGCAGTACAAGGGACTTCAAGAATATTAGCTCCCTCAAAACATTATATTTTTCCTACGTCCGTACTCATCTTGAGTAAGTATGCTGAATCAGTATGGAGTCCAAACTACACCTGTCATATACAACGACTTGAAGGTGTACAGCGCAAATTCTTCAGATACTTGAACTACAAATTCTTCAATAACCAGGAATTTCATTATGCAAACTTCTGCGCTGCTCTAAATCTGTCATGCCTTTCCTACAGAAGAAAGCAAAGAGACCTAAAAACTATTCACAAAATCATAAACTCAACCATCAACTGTCCATATTTAACATCCCAAATTAGTTTACATGTCCCCTCTCGCAACTCTCGCACAACTCCAGCAATTCCACAGAACCAATTATGGATATCAATATTTTAATCCTCGTTCTCTCAGATTGTGCAACCAGCTGAGTGAGCTTGATTTCTTTGGGCCATATGAACCTTTTGCGAGAACTGTCACTGGCATTTCTATATAAGTGTACCAGTTTTAGAAAGTGCCGTGATATGTAAAATTTGTTTAGGCTTATTTTCACTTTTATCTTACTTTGATTTTACATATTGTTTTTGTTGTGTCTACCTAGTATTTAATTTTGAACTTGCTATAATTATAATAGGCTTGGCCCGTCAATAAATAAATAAATCAAATCATGATTTATCTAAATTACGAAATCCAGTACAGTATGCCCTTTTCCCCGATTAGGTTGCGCCATGATCCTGATATTGGCTCTTTCATATTTCCTCCTCTTGTTCATGAGTTTCATCGATTTCCTTTTTCTGTCTACGTTGCCTTGGATGATCTCCATAGCGTCTTCTGTAGTCTCATCCTTATCTCCTTCCGTCCTCATGTCCTTTTTCATTGCACAGGTAACATTTCTGTTCGTTTGTGCAGTTTTTCTTGGCTTGCTCTAATTACCCACATTTGTGACAGTGCTGCTCCTTGCAGTTGTCGTAGTAGTAGAAGTCTGGGGTGACATTTAGCCAAGCGAATAAACCTCGGGTAGCTCTTTTCCTTGAATTAAAGAAAAATTATTTATGGCAAACTCGAAATATTTTTCCCATGTAACCTTTGGCACCTATGAAGATCAACAAACGAAGAACGCAAAGCAAAGAAATAAGATCAGCTTTATTTTTTGAAAATTTTAAACATTCTCTATATATTCCTACTAAAAGACCCTCTCATCTTCAATCTTGATATCACAAATATATTTGGTCCAGCAAGACAAGAAGTGAAAAACAAAATGCGGCTGGACATGAATTGCTTATTTACTTTCGCTGAACCAAAATGTTTTCTAAATATTAAAACTTTTCGGACAATCGGTATACTACGAAATAAAACAAAATACTGTTAATTAATTAATATCCGACAAGACTAAAGCTACCAGAGCGGGAAATAATTAATGGAACGAAGATGTCACAGTACGCCCAGTTTCACGTAAATGCCAGCATAAACAGTGTTAATAGGATTCGGCGGAATTTTGCTTGCCGATGAAAAATTTCCGGCCGAAACCGCCATAAAACCAAATCGCCTCCTGACATTTTAGCCTTTATTATGGCTGACGTAAACGCATTATCGGTTGAAATCTGGAGTCATTTTGAAGAGGCCTAAAGGTGAACGAATTTTGTATTTTTTGTTTATACTAGAATGTTTCCCAGAAATGTCAGACCTATTTTCTTTTTCAGTTCAGGAGTGTTTTGTAAGCTTTGCATCCTCATAAGGCTATGTCTGGACACACCTATCCCAGAGCAATTAGTTTTCCAATAATAAATGATGGTTTTCGATTAATCCCGTAGAGTAAATATGGTTAAATAATGAAATGAAATGAAATGAAATATCTTTATTGAAAAAGCTTTGTTTGTGTTATTTATTTTTTGAATTGGAATTATTAAACTTGATTTAAGTTGATCAGGAATCCGACCCGAGCTAGGAGAAGAGTTTACAAGATTTAATATTACA
>MU187449.1:0-16828 GCA_016904865.1 Pissodes strobi | reverse complement strand
TCTAGATATCCAAACCTAAACCTGCCTCTCTTCAATAACTTGTATGGAAAAATTCTTTCGGGTTTCTTCTTCACCATCTCGTCTGCCATCCAGTATATATAACTAGTTTTGTGGCTTCCTAATTTACCTTCCCCTATTCAATTGCTCTGCCTTCCACTACAACTATTTTTATGCAAAAAATGTCTCTAGACTTCTAATCTGAACCTACCACTATTGCTCTCTTCTGCCTTCCAGTACTAACACACTACATTCGAATGAGTGCCACTAATAATAATAAGCGCTCTTTCCTAAGCACAAAACGCTGCACTTAATTTGCCTAAATAAGTAATTTTCAAGACACTGCCGGGAGAAACCATTATTTTTTCATTCTGGATAAATCTCGAAATGTGTCCGAGTCGAGCATAAATAGCTCCGAGGCCATTGTGTTCTTTGGTCTGGTCTACGAGGGCGACTTTTAATTTTCCGTTCGCCCTCCAGGAAGAATTTCGTCGTCGTCTTATTGCACTCCCGGGAGCCGCGTTATTCCTTTGTTTTTGTTTCATGGCTACAAGAAAGTAGAGAAAGAACGGAAATATGGAGTATTATTTCAGGAATACGAGAGCGGCACCCTTGTAACGCTTTATCTCGGAATCTAGGGTAAGTTGGGTAAATTACACTGCCAGAAATAGTTTATTCCGACGGACAGAATAAATAAAAATCTAAAAATGATTATAGCTTCTTAACGTGTAAATACGTTGGTATCTACTCCTGCTCTTGCTGAAAACAGTGAAAACGGCCTCTCATGAACCAGCAAGAGTATAAAATATGCTTGAAACCAGGTTGGTACCCGGTCCACCTAAGGTACTGTCGCCCATGTCAAGTTTAATATATTCACGTGAGCATAAATATGTGGCCGTAGTGGGCAAACCAGTATCCCGAGCCGAGGCGGCTCAAACTTATCTTTCTTACTTTTAAAGATAATTTCGTGACAAATATATCCAACTATAAATTGGCTCGTAGAAGATAAAATGCCGGTCGTTTATGCCCCGCGACCGTTAAGAAAGATTAGAATTAATATAGTGCCGTAATACATTGATTGATTTTTACCTACTATTGCTTGTTTCGTCGAGAATTGACGTTTAGATCTAAGATTTGCCATTATTATTCAAGAAGTTCGAAATAGGTTGAAACTAAGGAGGCGCAAGTCACTAGAGTACCAGCTTTGTAAGATTCGCTTTTTAGTGGACAAGTGCGCTTAAACCTTTCATAAAATGACTGCTTTATATGTTTAAATTTTCACATTTTCAAGGTTGGCAACAAATTTGAATGTAAAGACAATTGAAAATCAGACTTTTAGTCCATCTGTCAATTTCTTTAGATAAAAATTACATACTCACTTAACGCACGTAAGATGAAAGGTGGCTATGATACGTCAGAAAATGTGTCAACAATTTTAGGTAAGTATAAAAGATTGGAGCCAAAGGCGCTTTGGATACTATATTTTATTGTATATTTGAACTCCATGAAGAATTCTAAGTATGTTTTGAGCAACATTTCCTATATCAACTTTTTGCAACACCACGGTAAGTATAGTATAGGTTCACGGCCTATACTACTCTAAATAAGTTATTTGGTCATTCTATTTAAGAATCGAAAACATACCATAGCGATGCAAAAAGTATAATATTTCAAGTTTCAAACGTGAATATTTCAAAAATATTACTATGTTAAATAAAACATCTGCTTCAAACTGTTTAAGTTTTAATTTGCATAAAAAAATGTTTCTTGCAAAAATTGCCTGAATGATTATTCGCGTTATATTTTATTCCCAATTTAAATCTGAGAATCTGTGAGGTTACCGTAACGTAAACAAGTGTGAAAACTCGTGTTCGCGATTTTGTAAAAAATCTGTTAAAACTAGCCTGATTAAACTGATAAAAACTATTTAAATATCTAAAACACTTTCATACCTAACCAGTTTATGAATAATTCAAACCCTTAGCCCTACTATTGTACTATTAAACACAAAAGTTACGGATCTAACCTATCAATCATAATGTCGATGGAATGTTATAAATGTAAAAGTGTCTGTTCATCTAAAGAAAAGTGTCGAGATAATGAGATTTTCGGTTGTCCC
This sequence comes from Pissodes strobi, assembly GCA_016904865.1. NCBI lineage: Eukaryota > Metazoa > Arthropoda > Insecta > Coleoptera > Curculionidae > Pissodes > Pissodes strobi. The sequence goes on along the minus strand of MU187449.1, from coordinate 14,712 downwards.
TGTGACTGTTGTAAAAATGTAATATGCAGAAATTATTCAAAAATAACATCGATCGAAATCCGAGCAGTTCTGCTGGCAAATGGGTCAATGTTCTTTTTCTGCGACACCTGCAGTGAAACAATAAAGCTTCTGCCTACGCTTAACAGAAAAATACCACAGATTGAGACAGAGATCAAGGATCTGAAGATACTGGCCAACGAGGTATCGAACATGGCTGATATCAAAACAGAACTAGTAAAAAATGCAAAGGGACATTCAAGATCTGAAAGACTCATCCTCTACTGCTCCAAGCTATGCCGATATCGTTTCCAATCTAAATGAGAAAATCAAAGCCCTAAAAACTAACATTCAAGAGTTAAGCAACAAAATTAAAACTCCACCAATTGTCCACACTATCTCTGGAAATCAACAGTCGGAGGGAGTGGAGCCTACACTGATCGAACTGCAAGAAAGTGAGGTTATATTTGGGGCAGAAGAATACAAGAGCAACAGTATTGACGAAAGAAAAACAAATGACTTGAGCGTAGCTGCGAGAGTACTGGATTATGTCAGCAGATATAAGCCATAGAAACCTTAAAATTGTCCGGGTGGAAATCTACAATCCAGAGAAAAGAAGGCCAATCAAGGAAGAAGCTCGTAAAGGGCTTCATAATAAAAATAATCTACCTAAAGAAAGCGGTATGTATATAAAGTATGACCAAACAAGCTTGCAGCGTCGTTATCTCAAAATACTGTTAACAGAAATGCAAGAAAGTGTTAACCAGGGAGAAAATAACCGTAAAAATAAATATCTCAGTGGTCTGCCAAAAATAAGTAAGGTTAGACCTTCTGAGCCACATGGCCTTCGTAGTGACCGCTCAAAAAACGAAATGCCCAAACCTACTCCTCTGTATCTATGTTATGTACCAATGTATGCTCTATTATTTCATTGAAGTTCAAGATAAAAAGCCAGACTTAATTTTTGTTACTGAAACATGGTTGAATGCAAACATACCAGACTCTCTAATTGGTATACATGACTATACATTTTTTAGAAAGGACGGCACAACGATAAATGACCACGGGCAAATAAAGAGAGGTGGAGGAGTAGGTATCTATATCAAGAATTTTACTCAGGTCCATCAAGTCTCCTGTGTAAGGCGAGAGGAATTTAATGTTGGGCTGAATGTGGTGGATAGTATTTTTTGTCGACCTGAGGCTTGGTGCTGTCTAGCTGCTTGTGGGATGTGTCTACCGACCTCCTGGATGCTTGTCTGAGGATAACAACTTGATTGTGGACATCCTAAATAGGCTAAACGATTCTTTCACCACGACAATAATTTATGGTGATTTTAATTATCCTGAAATTGATTGGTCCACTGGTAGAGTGACTGGACGTAGTGCTCCTGCTGAAGAATTTTTACTGGCCTACCAGGAATCAAGACTGTGTCAGTTGATTGATTTTAATATCCGGTTTCGTGAGGGTAATGTCCCCTCATTGCTTGACTTTTTCCTGGTATCAGATGAGAAGTTGGTGACAAGTATTACAGCTGCACCACTAATAGGTAAGACCGACCATGTTACTGTTATGGCCACAGCCCAGATGGCCCTACATCCGGTTGTCAAGGCTGCAACCTACGATGGCATAAATGGTTTCCTTGAACAATGGGAACCAAACAACAGCACAACCTACTATGATAACTTTGTTGAGGTGGTGGCCCACATGACAGATGTTTATGTACTTCTTCAGCGTCCAGTAGAGACCTTTAAAAAGCCGTGGATTACGAGAGCTCATGTTAAATTGATAAATAACACAAAGAAAAGCATGGCACACATACATAGGTACTGGTGAGAATTGTGACCTACGGGCATATAATGCACTAAGAAAACTAGAAAACCCAAACACTAAGAGAAGCTCGGTCCACTCTTGAGAGTAGTTTCTTTGAACAAGGTCCAAGAAGATTTTGCCAATATATAAACCACTCACGTCAATCTAACTTTGTCCTAAGAGATTCGGATAATCATCTTGAATATGAACCACAAAGAGTGGGGGAAATAGTCAGCAATCAATTTGATAGAGTATTTATACACGAAGACACAACAACACTACTACAACTTCCCGCGGCCGGACGGTCAGGGTCCACACTTGAAAATATCGTTTTTACCCCAGAGAAGGTGAAAAGGGTTCTACTTGATCTGAAGCTGTCTGCCAGTCCAGGACCAGACGATGTGTCCCCAATATTGCTAAAAAACTGTAGCGCGACCATGAGTGGAATCCTTGCAAGAACAATGACAGAATCATTTACAAATGGCTTAGTCCCAGAAGCGCGGAAAATAGCAATTGTCATTCCGATTTATAAGAAAGGCGATAAACACTTAGCTGAAAACTCTAGGCCTATCAGTTTAACATCAATTCCCTGCAAAGGTATGGAAAAGATTATAGCTATTGAAATAACAGAATTCCTTATGACTCACCATGGTGATCGACTATCCAATCAGCATGGCTTTCTGCAGGGGAGATCAGTTACTTCGAATCTCCTGTCCAACCTGGAACACTGGACCTAAGCATCTGAGGACCATTATCCAATTGACGTTGTATACCTTGACTTTGAAAAAACGTTTGACACTGTTCCCCCAGAGAGACTGCTACACAAGCTTGACATTGTGGTATACGAGACCGGCTACTTCGGTGGATTCGGGACTACTTGTGTAATCGGACACACCAGGTCAGAATAAATGGCACCTTATCTGGTAAGCACAGGGTGGTCAGTGGGGATCCTCAGGACTCTGTGCTTGGCCCACTTCTGTTTATAATCTACGTCTCAGATATTGCCCAGAACATGTCCTGTAGGACCAGCATGTATGCCGATGAAACCAAAATATTTTGTGACCCTACATTCCAGCACGGTGCCATGATTGAGGATCTTGCCGAATTGGATAGGTGGACGAGGGACTGACTGTTGAAATTTAATGTCAGCAAATGTTGTGTGTTGCACATTGGATACAACAACCCTATGCTGGACTACCATATGGGAAATAGCAACTTAGGAAGGGTGACTAAGCAGGTCGACATGGGAGTGAATATCTCACATGATCTAAAATGGGAACAGCACATATATGCAATTGTGAAGCGGGCCAACTCAACAGTCTATCTACTATGACGCTGTTTTAGGGAAATGTCCCCTGAAGTGTTTCTCCGAGCCTACAAAACCTATATTAGACCATTGCTGAAGCATGCTGTTGTGGTTTGGTGTCCGTATTTCAGAAAAGACATAGATCTGATTGAGACTGTCCATAGAAGGGCAACAAAAATTCCACCATCTTTAAGAGGATTGTCCTATGCAGAACGACTTAAAGGTCTCAAGTTGACAACCCTGGAGGAACGCAGGAATAGAGGGTACTTAATTGAAACATACAAAATCCTGCATAATCATTACACATGCGACATCGATTCATCTGTGTGGACATTCCCCGAAGCTCTCCACTGAACTTTGTCACAGGCTTTCTAGAAATAACTTTTTTGCAAATCGACTGGTGCAACAGTGGAATCAGCTCCCTGATGAGGTCGTGACCTCCCCCAGTGTGAACATCTTTAAAAACAGACTGGATAATAATTATGTTAATAATATGCCGTAAAATAGTTTAATAACAATCCCAGCATAAGGACTAATGACAGTCTACCGGTTTTTCCGTCTACTGTCTAAAACCCCTATAATAATGATAATAATAATAATAATAATAATCTAACCATATTCTGTGCCACATTCTTTATATCAAATATTAGTGGTTTTTGAAATATTGAAAAACTTTTTGCAATTCCACGGTAAGTATATCTTCCGTTTTTAAGTTGAAAAATATTACGCAAGTAGGCTATGGACAGCTATTCCGTAATTGCTTAATATAATAATTGCTGATTGTCAACTTTTTGTCCGCGGCCTACTATTTAATGAACTATTTAGTGATCCTATTTTGAGAACGGAAAGCATACCATAGCAGTGCAAAAAGTATAATATATCAAATTTGCACCATCAATATTTCAAAAAATATTACCAAATCGTTTAGATTCCAAAATGCTTTTGATAAAATCTCGAAATTGCTGGGAAGGGATGATTATAGTCAAGCTCCCATCACATAGCATCTCGTCGTTAAAAAGTTTAGTTTATCAGTGGCCTACGTAGGAAGCAACATCTGAAAAGCTCTTCGAGAAATATATGATACGCTGCTGTTTTTGCCCGGTCTGATCACAATTTTAAATGTTATAAAATAATAAATTTGTAAGCGATTTAAAACCCGCCACTGGCCTTAAGTTGATAAAAATCCAATTTACAATACAGTTTGACACTTGATTTGGTGTTGGGCAATATAGGAGATATTATGACGTCATCGGTAATTTTTATATTATTATTCACTTTATACTTTATTGCATATTTAAATCCCATGCACGGAAATTTTAAAGCATATTTTGTGTAATATTCCCTATAGCATATTTTAATGGATTTCGAAATATTGAAAAACTTTTTGCAATTCCACGGTAGATATGTCTCTGGTTTTTAGGTTGAAAAATTTTACTCAAGTAGGCTATAGACTGCTACTCTGTAATTGCTCAATATACCTAATTATTGATTGTCAAGTTTTTGTCCATGGCCTACTATTTAAAGAATTATATAGTTATCCTATTTTGAGAATGGAAAGCATACCATAGCAATACAAAAAGTATATTGTGTCAAATTTTCGATTTTTCAAAAATATTACCATTTTTGCTAAAATCTCTAATTTGTTTAAAGGGATTATAGTCAAGTTTCTTCTTCTTCTTCTTCTTCTTCTTCTTCTTCCTCAGCCATTTGATGTCCACTCCTGAACATAGGCCTCTTCCAATGATTGTCATGTCGATCTTTGCTGGGCGGTCTGGATCCAATTCTTTCCCGCATGTCGTTGGATGTCGTCTCTCCATCTCGCTTGTGGGCGTCCGACACTTCTCTTTGATCCTCTTGGTCTCCATTGCATCAGGGTTTTCGTCCATTTCGAGTTGCTTCTGGCTACGTGGCCTGCCCAACTCCACTTCAACCTCGATACTCGCAAACTCCTGTTCTTCTCCTGATGTCTTCGTTACGTATCCTATCTCTTAGTATTTTTCTCCCCATCGCCTCCTGGCAGATCCGGAGGCGGTTTGCACTGTTTGCTGTGAGTGTCATTGTTTCGAGTTCATATGTCGCCACTGGCAGGACGCATGTATTATAGACTTTTCTTTTTAGATTTGTAGGAATTGACGAAGGATGTAGCTGAGGTTCCCGAATGCCATCCAGGCGAGGCCGATTCGTCGGGTGTTCTCTGCTCTTTGATTTTCTCTCCCAAGTTGGATGCGATGTCCCAACTAGTCATACTGATTGCCTACCTCCAGAGTGTGGTTCTCAATGGTGACTATAATGTCATCTGGACTAATGATTTTGGTCTTTTGAAGGTTCATTTTGAGACCATCAGCTTGGGAGGCGTCCTTGAGTTCTTGGATCATTGTTGATAATTCGTTTGGCTCGATGCTGAACAAGACAATATCATCTGCAAAACGGAGGTGGTTGAGACGTTTTCCGTCTATGTTGACGCCTTTCTGTTTCTAGGATAGACACTTGAACACGTCCTCCAAAGCTAAGGTGAACAATTTCGGTGAAATTGTGTCCCCCTGCCTGACCCCCCAGTTATCCAGTCTTCATCAATTTTTACATGCAGGGACGCGTTCTCGTAAATGCCGCTACATTTCAGGTTTGTATATCTGGAGTCAATACGGGCATTGTTCACCGCTGCCATCACTGCCCAGGTCTCGATCGAGTCGAACGCTTTGTGGTAGTCTACAAAGGCCATGTGAAGCGGAATGCTGTACTCCGTACATTTCTCTATCAGTGTGCGTACTGTTTGAATATGGTAGGTTGTGGTGAAACCCTTTCTGAATCCTGCCTAATCAACTGGCTCATAAAAGTCGAACTTCTGGCTCAGGCGATTTGTTATGTTAAGCTTGCAGAAGATAGACAGCAGGCTGATGGGTCTGTAATTTTCCATACCTTTTTTGAAGAGGAGAATGACCTCTGCATTTTTCCAGGAATCTGTAATCCTTTCTTCATCGAGGCATTTATTCAGTAGAATTAAGAGGGCGTCTTTAAGTGTTTCCCCTCCAATTTTTATCATCTCGTTCGTGATCCGGTCTTCTCCTGGTGCCTTACAATTGTTGAGCTGTTTTAAGGGTGCCTCTAGCTTGTTATTATCTATGGGCTCTAATTCTTCTGATCCCACGTTCAAGATTGATTTTCGTGTTTCGTCTTGCGGAGCTGCCACTGATTGTTTGTAGAGCTTTCGATAAAAGTTCTCAACAGTTTCAGCGATCCTATCTCATTCACTGACAATTTCTCCCTTGTCATTTTTCATTTGGTGAATGATCAGCTTGCCCCTAGATCGCATTTGTTCGTGTTTGTTCTGATGGTATCCTCGATCAATCTTGTGTTTCGTGTTCTCTGATCCCTTCTGATAGCCGTTTTCACTTTTTTATTGATATCATTGTATGTGGGTGAGTTTTTGTCAGCGTTTCTTCGTTCATCTATAAGGTTTTTTGTTTCAGGGCTAAATTTTGGATTCTCCTGTTTTTGAAGTGCACTCAGTTTCTTTACTGCTCGTCGAACGCTGTTAGTAATTTTGGTTGAAAGCTCGTCTAATTCCATTTCTCGCAATGCTTCTGTTGGTTGTAGCTTCTTGTCGATATATCGGTTGTATTCCTCTTCTTTTTCTCTTAGCTCACTTATGGCGGGACGGCTCTTTCTTTCTTTTAGACAGTTTCTCTCCAGTTGGGTATTGATATGTATTTTGGCCCTAATCAGCCTATGGTCACTGCCCGTATTGAAGGGATTTATGACCATTACATCTAAGCACATTCTGTTGTTCGATGTGAGGATGTAATCTATTTTGTTTTTGATCCTGCCGTCGGGGCTTCTCCAGGTCCACTTTCTTTCTGGTTTTTTCTTGTAAAACGTGTTCATGCAGTAGACACGTTCTTTGTTGAGGAAGTTTATCATCGTTTGTCCTCTTTTTCTTCGTGTTCCAAGTCCAAAATTCCCAATAAAGGGGGAGTATGTGGGGGACTTTGCTTCTATTTTGGCATTAAAGTCGCCGAATATAATGGAGAATGGGATGTTTTCTGTGTTCTTTGCTGTTGCTAGATCCTCGCAGAATTGTGCCACTTCTTCCTCGGTTGAGGTAGAAATCGGGGCATAAGCACAAATCATCTGGATGCTAAACATTTAGTTTAGCGAATGTTATATGCTGCGGCATAGAGAATCTTATCTAGGTTTTGGTTTTTCGTCGTTTTCCTTGTAGTTTGTGGCGAATTTTTGCCTCTCCCAGATTCCGGGAGGCAGACTCCTTTCGGAGTGTGGGAGTTACGGGCATTAGATGCTCCATCCCCCACGGGACCAGTTCCGGTTTTTCAAATTTCGCCATGTGAATTTTGGAAGGCTTCTAGCCATAATCTTCCACGCTGGCCAGACGGGTTGGACTGATCACCATATCTGGTTACCCTCACTTAGTTTAGCCTGTGGGTCAACACAGTTACCAGGGTGTGGCGCTTGGAGCCATCAAGTGAGAGTTGGGTGTCTCGTGAGGACCAGTTATTCAAAAACCATTTAGAACAAAAGGTGCTACCTCTCCGACAAATCCCAACACCCCTGGTCAAGTTTACATCACATAAAACAGAGTCTTTTCGTTAAAAGGATTTATCAGTGGCGTGCAACATCGGCAAAATTCTTCTTGTCTGTTGATACGATTAAACATTCAGGGAAAAAATATGAAAATTCGTTTAATATCCGCCACTGGTCTTAAGTTGATAAAAATTTACACACTTGTTTCATGGTTTGGGATATTTAGGAGTTATATGACGACATCGATGATTTGAAATTATGATTTTATTGTCGACTTAAATTTTGTTTAGCATTTCCTATACTTACTATATTGACTTACTTCTTACATTGCCCCGGTATGTTTGTCATTCTATGAGTAACGATCTTCATAGGAAAGCCCATACTAAACAATAACCTTTATGAGAATGCTGTTCTCAGTAGGCCGAGAAGAGCCATTATGTCACCTGTCAGTAAATAATTGATTGATTGTCAAATTTTTGTCCACGGCCTACTGGTTGAAAAAATATTTAGGCATTTTACTTGAGAATGTAAAAGCATTATATTTCGGTAAATATAAAATATGCTTAGAATTTTGCGTGAAATATACATATACGAGGTGATTCCAAAAAAAGTTTTTAATACCGTCCACTAACCTTATACTGCCAAAAATTCAATTTTCCCGTGTGCAATTTTACACCTGTTCCAGTTTTGGCCCATGACGTCATCTATGATTTTTTGAAATAAAATTATCCTTTTAAATTAATATCTGATTTCTAAGCATATTTTGTGTAGCATACAAATTGTCACTAAAGTTTCAAATTGAATAAAAGTATTAAACTTTTTGCATGCCACGGTATATCTCCTAGTTTCAATGATCAAGAGAAAATTATCTTTAAGCAGGCTGTGGTCGGCAGGGCAGCCATGATGTCGTCTATCAATCTATTGGTTGTCAAGTTTCTCTCCACGGTCTACTACTTGACAAATATTTAGTTTTGCATGAAAATGGGAAACATACCAAGGCGATGCAAAAAGTATCTAGGTATAAATATGACAATATCAGTATATTAAATTCCTTTAATCGTCAAATTCATCGTTATTGCAAATTATATTATACCAGTATCAGGCAGGGGTCTTCAGTAAGGATAATTCGCGTTTTTATCAGTTTAGTCCCGAACTAACGTATACTGCATCGCTTCATGGAGCGGTGAATTAAGTAAGTTCCCGATTTAAACGTTTTTAAAAGCGCAGAAATATGATATATTCAGTGAAGAAAAATCTAACGGGAACGAATCAACGCTATATCTTCGAGTGGTATTTCACCCACTTCATCTCGCGCTGGTTGGAGACACATGCTGCAATTTATCGTAACCGCTCGGCGACGTTGCAGCTTGAATAACGGGCTCGAGACAAAAGCTGCTCCCGAGCCCTTATTGGCTGTTTAAGTGCTGATTTACAGCGAGCAAAGGGGCAATTTCATAATAATGTGCTCTGCTATTATTATACGTGGAGAGTAATTAGAAGCTTGGAAACTTATTACGGAGGGGTAGGGGGCATAATTATTATCGACCAGGTGAGATATTATTTCAAAAATATTATTCGGTTGAATTCGGTGATTTCGTAACTAATCGGAAGCATCAAATTTATACTTTTATTTATGCCGATGGCGCTTCTTTGAATACTGCTGCCATCTGTTGCCGAAATGTAAACCTTCTTTTCGGTACTGGCTGCCATCTTGTGTTGACGTGCAAAACTTCTTTTCGATATGTACCATTAGATTTTCAACACTGCCTCTTGAAAAACCATATTCAAATTTAACAATTCCACTCTGGCTAGTAGGTACTGCCTGCTTGGGTTAGTTTGGGTTAAAATTTCAAAAAATTATCAAATCGCAAGCCAGTATTTCAAATACAAATTACGTAGCCAATAATAAAAATTGCTTTTAAGCCCAACGACATAATGAAAAATGAAATATGTCAGAAGCCGACTTTATCTGACCGAAAAGAAACATTAGCAATTAAAATATATACAATACAATAATTCTATAACTGATTTTATCTAAATAACGAAAATAACATTAAGAAAAATGCCTGTCAATTACGTTAAGAAAACTACGGACCGCACCCAAAATTATTCAGAATTGTACGGATGATCGACGATCGCGCATTCACAAATAAATTTATTCTATTGCTATTTATACAGAGTGTTGATAAATTATGAACCTGGCGTGGTCATGGACGATAATTTAAATCAAGCCCTGCGCGAGGGTATATTGAAGCCATTTTCGCATCTTCAATTCGTTTTAAATGATATTTCAGGCAAATAAATCACCACAAAAACTATCGAAATCTGCCATTAAATCCATCAGAAAAAATATCCACATGCTCTCATCCTGAACCATTTCTCCGACTTGAAACCGTCCTCAATGAGATATCAGGCAATAAAACGAATAATTTTACATATTTTCATCTAAACCATCCAAATATTGGAAGACATATTGCTTCAAATTCAATTATTTGACACATAGAGGGTTAGTTTGAGTTAATTTTCTTAAATACGGACCTGTATTTTTTATTTTAGATTTTAAGAGCTTCTGACCAATGACGTATTTTGCTTATTCGAAAAATTCGTATTATTGGCACTTTCCATAAGGACATAATGTGTTAGAGAGAGAGAGACAAAAAAGATAATTTTGGTAGGAATTAAATAAATAAAAAGTGAAAAAGGTATTTTTTCGAATAAGCGCGGTACGTCATTGGTTTTGGGATATCAGAAGCTCTAAAAATCTGAAATAAAAAATACAGGTCCGTATTTAAGAAAATGAAGTTGATGGTGGTGGCCTGAACACGAAACGCCAAAGGTGAAATTTGCATGTTGTAAAGCGGAAAAAATTATAAATCTTTCGAATTTAGATTGTGTCAGGAAAATTAACAGTTTATGTAATAATCGACCAAATATTTTTAGTAAATTGTCATAAATCATAGAAAAAAACAGAAATCTGACAACATTGTAAACGGATCCTGAATACGCATCAAAAAAGGCAACTTTTATCTAATTTAATCGACCTCGTAGCAATTACCGTTTCAGAGATAGCAATAGTGGCACACGCTACATAAATTTGGCACATCCAATTTATTGCAATAAAAACAAAAGGGACGTTCTATTTAAGATAACAAAATGAATATGTGTAGTGCAAAACTGGAAAATCTGGCAACAGGGCAAATATCATGGCTCAACTCCGCATGTTGGGAAATCCCCAGGTACCGACTTTTGTAAATGCAGCTTCAGGGATTATGAAGATGTTTAAGAGTTCTGGTACTTTTTTCTAAAAATGCGTTGTTGTCACATCTCAGCAATTAGTAGAAATAAAATTCTGAATATTTGGGGTCTTACTAAATTTGATACGCCCAATTTATTGCAATAAAAATAAATGTAGCATTCGGTGTAAGATAACAAAATAACTGGCAACAGTGCAAATATCATGGTTCAATTCCGCATGCTCGGAAACCCCCACGTACGGAATTTTGTAAATGCAGCTTCAGCGATTTTGAAGATATTTAAGCGTTCCGGTACTTTTTTCTGTAAATGCAATGTTGTCACATCTCAGCAATTAGTAGAGATACAAATCTGAAAAATTGGGGTCTTATTAAATTTGATACGTCCAATGTATTGCAATAAAAATTAATGGGACATTCCGTTTAAGATAACAAAATGACTACGTGTAGTGCAAAACTGGAAAATCTGGCAACAGGGTAATTATCATGGTTCAACTCCGCATGCTCGGAAACTTCCAGGTAGCGCCTTTTGTAAATGCAGCTTCAGCGATTTTGAAGATATTTAAGCGTTACGCTCAATTTATTGCAACAAAAATAAATGGGGCGTTCCGTGTAAAATAACAAAATGACTACGTGTAGCGCAAAACTGGGAGATCTGGCAACAGTGCAAATATCATGGTTCAATTCCGCATGCCCGGAAACCTCCAGGTACCGAATTTTGTAGATGCATCTGTAGCGATTTTGAAGATATTTAAGGGTTCCGGTACTTTTTCCTATAAATGCGTTGTTGTCGCATCTCAGCAATTAGTAGAGAAAAAAATCTGAATATTTGGGGTCTTACTAAATTTGAACGCCCAATTTATCGCAATAAAAATAAATAGGGCGTTTCGTTTAAGATAGCAAAATGACTATGTGTAGTGCAAAACTGGGAAATCTGGCGCATTATAAGATCCTTTACACAAATAGTGCACTATATAAAAATCGGCCTTTCCCATTGGTCGATCCGCATGGCCCTCCGCTCGCTTCGCTCGCTACGGGGGCTCAAGAAAAGGAAATTAACCAGGTGCTAACACAATCTGACCCCAGACATACCCAAAATCAAGAAAAACAGCTGTTTAGAAACATAATCTATAAAAAAAATAAAAAAAAGCAACGGGGTTCGAACCCGCGTTTTCCAGGTGAGATCCAACGATCTAAACCTCTACATCACCAGAGCTCTTGAGAGAAATCGATTGCATCACGCAGACATATCGTATTACGAGATGGATCGACCAATAGGAGAGGTCGATTTTTACATAGTGCACTATGTATAAAGGATCTTTAAATGCAAATCTGGCAGCAAGCAAATATCATGGTTCAACTCCGCATGTTCGGAAAACCCCAGGTACCGACTTTTGTAAATGCAGCTTCAGCGATTTTGAAGATATTTAAGCGTTCCGGTACTTTTTTCTATAAATGCGTTGTTGTCACATCTCAGCAATTAGTAGAGATAAAATTCTGAAAATTTAAGGTCTTACTAAATTTGATACGCCCAATTTATTGCAATGAAAATTAATGTAATATTCCGTGAAAGATAACAAAATGACTACGTGTGGCGCAAAACTGGGAAATCTGACAACAGTGCAAATATTATGGTTCAATTCCGCATGCTCGGAAACCCCCACGTACCGAATTTTGTAAATACAGCTGCAGCGATTTTGAAAATATTTAAGCTTTCCCGTAATTTTTACTAACCCTGTATATTAAAAGCTATATATCATGAATAATTCGCTTCGGCAGTGCTAAATTTGGAAATAAAATTTTCCAGTATCGATAGCGCGCCGAAAAGTGCACTGTATCGCACGCATTTTAGTACGCAAAGTAATATTTTGATTACTTCTCTTATTCGATCGCTGATTGTTTAGGTGCAATCGCGAAGAAAGAGCGGTACTGCACCAAGCTTTATTAATTCCAGGAGTCAAACCATAATTGATAGAACACTTGCCTCGGCGGGAATATCTCAATCAGTCATAAACTGGCACGTCTCGCTGGTTAATATTTGAGCTTAGCGCAAGGAAGGCGCCCAGGAAGCTTTTTAAAGACAATGACGGCCTGGAAAGTCGTATGCTAGGCCTACAGACCGCCATAACTCAAGCTTTTGAAAAATCTTGCCCTTTTGAGGTGTCACAACAACAGCCAGGGAAGCCACAAAATAGTGGAACAAAGAGCTGTAGAACTCAAGAAGACAGCCAGACAATCTTTTAACAGAGCAAAAAGAACCAGAACTCAAGCCGACTAGGAGCAATACAGCACCAATCTGCGGAAGTTTAAAAAACTAATAAGAAAAAAAGAGAGAGGCCTGGAGGGTGAGGAGATCGAATATCACTCACAGACTGCACGGCTCTACAAAGTCCTCGCAAAAGACAATGATCGCGACCTAGGTCTACTAACAAGGGAGGACGGCACTAAGACCGCTAACCTACAAGAGTCTTGAACTGCTTATGCAGATCCATTTCCCTGGTTCGTCGGTAACAGACGACAGGAACTGGCCAGACGAGACAGACTTTCAACCTGCTGATTTGGACTGGCAAGGTGCCAACCAAATAGTCAGTGAAGACAAAATACGATGGGGCGGATGGGCACTAAGCTTCTCACCCTTGAAAGCGCCAGGTACTGACGGCACCCGTCCAGTTCTACTACAGTGGGGTTTGGACGAGTTACTGCCGCACTTGGTAAAGATGTTCTGGGCATGCCTAGCGCTGCGCTACATCCCGAAGGCATGGAGAGAAGTGAGAGTGGTGTTCATAACAAAAGCAGGAAGGATGTATTACACTGTACCCAAAGCCTACCGACCAATCAGCCTAACATCCTTTGTGCTAAAAACTCTGGAGAGGCTATGTGAGCGATATTTGAGGGACTGCGTACTGGTCAACCGACCGCTGCATCCCAACCAACGGGAAGATCGATCGACATGGCCTTGCATTCAGCATTGAGCCGAATCGAGAGATCGCTGGACAATAATGAGTCCACTTTAGGTGTATTTATTGATATTGAGGGTGCGTTTTATAAAACCACCTTTGGAAAAATCAATGTTGCCTTAAGAAACAGGGGCGTCCCTCCTGCTATCCTTGGCTGGAGTTTCAACATGCTCTTAAAGAGACGCGTGCAAATAAGGAGGAAGTGGAAGACACTGTAGGGAGAGGCATCGTTGCTAGAGGCTGCCCGCAGGGGGGCGTTCTGTCGCCACTGATATGGAACCTTGTTCTCGATAGCCTCTTGCATCGTCTCAACTCAAATGGATTTGCAAACGATCTTACGATACTGCTCAATGTAAAGGTCGAAGGAGTTATGTACAATCGCTTAGTCGTAGAGTGATGTAGGGAGCACTCCCTGTCTGTAAACCCCAGGAAGACGGACATGGTGCTCTTCACCGGAAAAGAAAGGACGGAGCCACTACGGCCTCCGACCCTTCTAAACACACAACTAAATTTTGCATCTGAGGTAAAATCCTTAGGGGTCACCTTCGATGCTAAATTAACCTGGAATCTTCATTAAGAACGAAGACTAAAGAAGGCATACATCTCTTATGCACAGTGCCGCAGGACCGTGGGTAAAACCTGCGGGTTGAAACCCAGGGTCGTAATGTGAAAAACTCAGAATCTATTAAAAGAGTTTCATATTGTCAGGAATTATAGAGTCATTCCTATTCTATCGAACACCCATTAACTATTAATCGAGGGTCTATACAAAACAGGAGAAAACACTATTACAGCGTCCCCTATAGAAACTGAATATCTATTATAGTGATTTATTATTTCCAAGATTTATAG
>MU187448.1:52877-74386 GCA_016904865.1 Pissodes strobi | reverse complement strand
AGCCTGGGCCGAAGTGGCTCTATAACAATTCAAACCAAATTCAGTCAATTGTGGAGCCAAAGGCAATCAATTCCAGGGTAAGTAATAATATTTCACCTACACTTAATTCTAGTGTATTAACTTTAATTGATGGTGAGGCGGGAAAAAAATCTCAAATTAACTGGGAAAATTGCGTACAACATGTAAATGAAATAGAATAAAAAAACCTATGCCTATCTTAAAAATACAGCAGAAAAATTAGATAATAATCTAATTTGCAGTACCGATAGTGAAACAGATTTAGGTTAGTAATATAGAACTTAGTGTTAACTAAGTATTTTGTATTTGTATCCATGTTAATATGATAATGCGTTAGATTGCTATCGTGTTATATTTAATTTAATATCAAAATCAACTATACCCTGTTTACTTATTTCCTGTGAACACAACAAAATAAAATTACAATTAAAAAAATGTTACTCCGGACTTGAACGGATTTCTGTTTGTTATTATAAACCTGCAGCTGTGGTTGAAGATTTTATAGAATTTTGATATTATATGCAATTGGGTGGTTTTTTATCTTTTGGAGTTTTTAGTCGGTTTCTAATATTTCCGAATATACTCTACGATACTTATGTAATTTATACAAGATGAATACCCTATACGGATGGGCATATAGAGCAAATCCAGATCGACAGATCTGATTGGAGTTCGTATATTGCCGACTTAATTTAGTTCCTTAATTAAACCCAATAGATGTCTTTCCATCGCCCTCTTCGCAACCTGCATTTTATGTAACCCAAACTAACCCAAGCAAAATATGCAAAGTTTATGTGCAATTTTAACTTGCATATTGCAAATGACTAATAATATGTATGACATAACTTGTTCTTTCCGAAACTGCTATAAGCGCACTGTACTAGGTTTGTCAGTCATTGACGTCTAGTAAACATTGCGATTAGTACTACTTGTATACAGGTTTGGTAGACTTGCTAACGTTTTCTGAGAATTGCCATTTCAATATCACAATAGATAATACCATCCGGAAGTCTAGGAGGAGTTTTGGCCAGCACGCTGAATGGAAACATCCTAATGGTGATTCTATTTCTATTTATTTTAATATCGGCCGCTGCATTTAGATTCGGTATAATTAAAACTAGGTAAATATAACGTACGACGCTATTTGCTATTTCATTTTGTGTTATGGGTGCTTGAATAAATCCATTAATTGATCGTCGAGCAAACACAAAGCAGTTACCATATCAGAAATATATATATCGAAAACCAACCTCCTGAATACGAAAAAGCCCGTAAATAATACACGAATTAATGTAAATGCCGGAATTCTATTTTCTGGAGTTCGGCAAAACTTAATCATAAATAAATGACCTAAGGGTCCATCGTATAAACGTATTGTCAACGACAGCAATTCATTCTCACGTGCAAATAAATTAATATGCTCCCTGTACTATCCTTTAACAGAAGCTAATATCTTGTCATTTTTACTACAACTAGTACCCATTAGTTCAGCAAAAAATCCAACTAGTTCTTCGCGAGCCCTCATTATTAGCCAGCCGTGGCATCTGTATGATGTTATGACAGTATCTTCAGGAATTAGTACCGAATTGATACCGGCAGCGACAGCTTCTTGCCCTATATACAGATGGCAGAACCTAAAATATATCATTAGTTTATCGCTAAATACAATAATCAGTATTACACAGTATTTAACAGAACGAACTTTTGAAGGATTTAATTTATCCAACAACTTCAACAATACAAAGATAATCGTGCTGATGTCATATCAGGTTATATTCGGCTTTAATTGTCCGCCGTCGGCCAATGGTGATGTATTTTTGTCAAGCTTAACAAAAATATACTTTGGAAAACTTGGATTAAATAAATTACTTTAAGCCTGAGTTTTAAATGTTACTTTTATTCAAGTAAACGAATTAAGAACTTTTAAAATATCGTAATATCCTATTCTATAAATGAAGATAAATCATGGCATCAATAGATGAAATACGGAAATTAATTTTTTATGGCAGTGGCACACACACTAAAGGGAGATCCTATGGCGCTCGACGTGCGGTGTGTGTGCGAAGATGTTGATTGACACGGTTCTTGAATAGTTGTAGGTTGTAATTAGGGGGAAACAGATGTCCCCTGGGAGTGAGTTCCACAGTGATGCAGTGCGCCAGACAAAGGAGTTGCTGTAAAGCGATGTTCTAGGTATTTCCAGTTGTACGACGGACTGGTGCGCTCTTGCCGTCTGTCGTGATCGTCTGACAGACGCTGCCAGGGGCGGGATGTGTCAGACCAAATCCTGTGAACATCTGCCGTGAAAGTATCTGTAAAACAGAGACATCTCGGCCACATGTCTGCGGTTTTGCAGACTATCCACATTCCGGGTCAACTCCGGGTCACCGACGAGACGCCCAGCTCTCTTCTGAATGAAATCCAGTAGCTTTAGGGTGTGCTTTGGTGCGGCACCCCAAATATGTGGGCAATATAATAAGCACGGTCTTATTTATGCTTTGTAGAGCAAGAGCAACTGCTGCGTTGTATAAAGTTTTTTTGTTGCGAAATAGCGCACCAAGCTTCTGGGAGGCTGATTTTGCAATGTTAGCAACATGGTCATGCCAAGGCATATTGCTGTTGACCGAGACACCCAGTGGTCCGATTTACGAGGATGAAGTGATCGATCCTGTCATAATAATGTTAGGGCCCGCCGCGCCGTATTGGCCTTCTTGGTAAACGTGGCTGCTTGGGTCTTTGCTGCATTGAACTGGACCAAATTTTTGTCTCTCCAAGTTTGAACTTTCTCCAGGTCTTGATTAATTGCTGTAATCTGCTCCTGTCTGCGGTGATAAGTCTCAGTCGCAAGAAGCTGTCGCTTAATTAGCAAATACTAGAAATTATCATAAAAGATAAAGTTCGGCAGAGGAAAATATACTACATAATGCAATTGAAAGAAAAATTCACTAGTAATCCTAAAAAGTAAAGTTCAATGTAAAATATGAAATACAACATAAATAAGTGCAACGCAGCAAATCCGCGAGTCTCATTTGTTAGTTAGTGTAAAGTGTGTTGGGAGTTTGGTTATGATACATTATTCCTTACGTCTAAGATAACTCGCGGATGCTGTGGCAGTATCCCTACATTCCATGCCATATTTCACTTTTCGAATGGCCCTCCGCTCGCCACCGCCCGCTACGGGGGCTCAAGAAAAGGAAACTAACCAGGTGCTAACCCAATCTAACCCAAGACATACCCAAAAACAAGAAAAAAACAGTTTAGAAATATAACCTTAAAAAAAAATTTTAAACACCGACGGGGTTTGAACTCGAGTTGCCGAAGTGAATGCTAATCATGCAAACCCCTAGACCACCAGGGCACATACAAACTATTGGTTGCATCACGAAGACATGACGCGCAGGTGCGCGCGCACGCATGGAATGTAGCGATACTGTCACAGCATCCGCGACTTCTAAGATAGAGCATTAGGGTTGGAAAGGTTGGTTAAAGCTACTGCTTTTCTAAATATTCTTTCTTGTTTTTTTTTTTCTTTTGCCTCTACATGGATATGGATAAGGATAACAGATTCTCTAGTAGCATGTTACTATCAAACAGACAAATATAGTAACTGCAAAGTATATAAGAACTTGAATTGAAGTAGGCATTGATTGATCGTTTAATAGTGGTGCATCTTTTAAAATGTTTATTGTATGTTGTTTTTTTTTATCTTGTCATTAAATGTTTGATTTTTTCAAAATCTAGACCAGCAAGTTTAAGAGGGGTATCATGTTCTGGCAGCAAGAAACGTTCCAGCAGAAAACATTTCTGTAACAACAATACTCGGGATAGTGATTACGTAGCTCTCAGGATCTACTGGTGTTTTAAGCAGAGCAGTTTTCAGTGAGAAAGACTTGCTTTTTAGTGGTAAATAGGATGTAGTATGGAGTGACTAGGTTGTCGATTGCGTTATCCAAAGAGACTAGAGCAGTCGTACAGTTGTTTAGATTATTCTTCTTTATGATGCTGGCTACACTCCTCTTCTGTCTAAGCACGGCTTAGATAGTAATGGTTGTTTTCTACTTCTTCTTGACACTAGTGGAGACCACTTCTTTCATTTACGGTATTTAGGATAAGGTAAGAGTTTATAAGGGAGAATTATTTAGTTATTGATTGGAACAGGGTAGATAAACAATGTTTTGAAATGCTGATGCTTTAAAACTGGAAATCGAGTAAGAAAAATAATTATGTGGTCTTTAAAGATTAAGTGAATTCCCAAAGTATTACATGGTGATCATTTCATAATGATGCAATTTGTCCTCTAAAGACAAACATGTAGAATGAATTTTATTAACTTTGGCAAATATTACTGATTTAATTTAAACAATTTTCCAACATTAAAAGATAATTTATAATCAGCTTTCAAGTATTACTTCATTTATTCCTTCAGTATTTTGAGCAATGCTTAAAATAGTGGATTTTATTTGCAAAATGCTAATATTTGTTTCTGACATAATTTCTTTCACAGAGTAATTTGTTCGTTAATCTTTTCCTGAGGTAGTTGATAAATTTTATTAAGGTGCTTGAGAATTCTAGTGTTCTAAAGAGCCATTTAGATACTTTACCACTGATGTTTATTAATTCGTGCTTTGACCTTTTGAAGTGAATGATTTCTAAAGCATTGTCAATATAGTTTAATAATGCATTCGCTTGTTGTTTGAAGGTAAAGCATGTGAGCCAAGATTTATCTTACATTTTATTTATCACGACTTACAACAAGTTCTAATTTTCCGTCAAATTTTGCGTGAATTCGGACGTACCGAAAACATCAGGCTCTGCCAGTAAACTGCTGGCAGCGATGATTAAAGATATCGTAGCAACTCTTTTTTGTTTTAAATGATGTTTTCTGATTCCTTTATGAAATAAAACGGACTGCATAGACATTTTCGTTCAAAACAAATAAAATTTATAAACAAAAACCCTGTAGTAGCAGCGAATAATAACTACGATAAGAAGATTCACTCTCCGCGGCGGCAAGTCAACGGTATGTCTCCTTCCCCGCGCGAAAACTAGCATGATACTGGCATGTGACCTTTGGACCCGGCGCACACTGGTCAAATTTCTAGGAAAGCTGGCCATAATAAGGTTTACCAGAGATAAGACATACAAGTTATTAAGTATTACACGTTTAATATATCGTGTTTTAGAGAAATAATTGTTGAATTTTTTGCTCATCATCTATATTTATATATAGGGAGCGTCAATTATCACTAACGATAAAAATCATGTATAAAAATCATTTGTATGTTCATAAATCGTTTTAGAAAATGTTTTTGAAAATTAAGGGCTCCTTCGTTGTAAAGAAAAGGGTTTTAAATTTTTAATTCGATGATCCAAATTTTGTTTTTGCATAGGTTAATTCAGGAGTCTCACGAGCAAAATGAATGTTAAGCGGACGACAGAAACGCGTTGATGAGGACCGGAAATTTTGCCATACATGTATTTCAGAGTTATCGTTTTCTTTCTTAAATTAATTTAATAGGAACGAAACTAGTAAAAAATATAGAAGCATCAGTGCAGCTGTTGTTCAAAAACACTTGCTTATATTCTGACTATCCCAAGGTAATATTAAAGCCATATTTACAAATTAAAACTAAATTATAAATTTTTATCTGCTGATTCAGCCAAAGTATTTATTACCTCTTTTTATAATAACATCAGTCTTGCATCAGCAATAATGATTCTGCCGAAATTTAAGCTTCAGTTTCACTTACTACAATATTATGGGATTAGGGGTGGGCGACAATAATCGATTATTCGATTCACTTTTAAGAAATTACCGATTAATCGACTTATCGATTAATATTTCAGAAAATATCGATGATCGGTTATATCGATTAATCGGTTATTCAGTTGTTTGCTAAAATACTAAGCGTTTAATCGATTATTCAATTTCTTGCCCACCCGGTACCGATGACTTTACAACAGATATAGCTTTTAAAATTCCAATAATTTAATAATGCGTTGAGTTAAGGGTAATTTAAATGACATTTGAAAATACTTTCAGTACAATATATGAAGCAAAAAAAAAACAGAGAAACGTAAATGCTCAAACAAGACAGCAGCAGGGAAAGCTGCGCACGTTACAAATTTAGCCAATAAGGGATCCTCATTTGCATTTTAAGATCCTTTACACAAATAGTACACTATGTAAAAATCGACGTATCCTATGGTTGATCCATCTCGTATTACAATATGTCTTCGTAATGCAATCAATTTCTGCCAAGAGCTCTCGGGAGTGTCGTGGTGTAGAGGTTTAGACAGCTGGGTCTCACCTAGACGGCCTGGGTTCGATCCCAGTTCCTTTTTTTTATTTTTTTTAAGTTTATGTTTCTAAACAGTTTTTTTCTTGATTTTGGGTACGTCTTGGATTAGTTTGGGTATGTCTTGGGTTAGTTTGGGTTAGCACCTGGTTAGTTTCCTTTCTTTGAGCCCCCGTAGCGAGCGAAGCGAGCGGAGGGCCATGCGAATCGACCAATAGGAGAGGCCGATTTTTTATAGGGCACTATTTGTGTAAAGGATCTTATAATGCTCCTCATTTCGACGCGCCATTTTCTGATAATCTGGCTTCAGTACTTCAGTTGTTGCACAAGTAGGTATAACACCAACACATATCCTCAACGGAGTGTTAGCACGTTAGCTGTGTAGTATATCAGTCTTTATCTTTTTATTATGTATTTGGGCAAAACTATTCGATAAGAAGGATCACTTTCCGCGGCGGCAACGATATCGGCAGGCCATGATACAAATAAAACAATCATGTTGGCAGGCGACCTTTGACGCGACGGCCATAGACCAGCTCATCCTTTTGTCAGATTAATTTTCATGCCTAAATTATATAGTCGAGTCAATATTCGATATAAGATAATATCGCTATTTTTTAGTTGTATTGTATTACAAAATAGGAATGAAATATACAGTAAAAATATTGTGCGAAACCTTTAACCAATTTTAAAAACACTCAAAAGGCCAAAATTTAATTAAATATTAAAAGATGGGGAAAAATCGAGCAACATTTTCTTCTTGATGTTTTTTGTCAGAATATTAGTATTCGGAAATATAGTGAAATCATTAGCACAAAATCAAAATCTTTTGAATATTAGTTATTACATACCTTGAGTATTGTTATCAATAATAACTAATTAAAAACGTTAACAGATTTTTGAAACAGCCAGTTGAATACAAACTTAATCAAAATATTTATTTGATGATAATAATAAAAAAAAACCATAACGTAAGTTTGACAGGGCGCTGCAAACGATTCAGAAGATATCAATTGTGTTTTTCCAAAGCCAAATAGAATGTTAGAGTGCTATAAATAATTTCGTCATAAATTTGATTAAATATACCGCAAACGAAAATATCGTTTATGGCCAGCTTTTATTTAAATTCAACCTGTGTGCGGCGAAATTCGCCGATCGTTACCAGGCAACGAAGAAATTAAACGACGATCCCTTTGTAGTGCTCTCTTGTCATTAAGTGGACCTTCTTGTCGTAGTTAATATTCACTGGTAGTAGTGTGTTGTAGCCGGCGCCATCTATCCGTAACCTAAGTTTATCGGAGATAGACAGTACTATACTATAGTAATTATTGGCTGCTACTTGACCTGTGTATGTCAGGTGAACCTAGACAAATGCATCAGAAAGCTTGTACCTTCTGTTCATAGACGACGTCAATATGGTGAACTTTTAAACCTCCGGTTAAATTCAAAGTTACTATCATTCGATAGCTTATGAAAACCCTAGATAGGAATGTGCAAACCATTTTCTTTGATCTTGTGCGGTTTAGATTTTAGAGCCTGTCAAAATGCCCGACTTTCAACTGTCAATATTTGGTAAACAGCTAAAGATAGGTATAGGATATTATATACAAAATGTGTTTAGATTTTTCTAGAGGGTCCAAAAATGTAGTAATATACAGGGTGTTCCATTTAAAAAATATCAAAATGACCTCTAGCACTTTTATTTGATGTTCAATTGTTTTTTGCTGAACATATCCGAATTCGCGGGAGAAAATTACATAAGATGGATATTTCAGTTTTTTTATAAAAGTACAGGGAAAGTCAAAAAATCGCCTTGTTTAGTCCTCGTTGGATAACCCTGTACACCATATGTCTATTAATTGGGTCATATTTGCTAAAAGCAAAATGTTAAATTTTCTGCTATTTGATATTGTTTATTTACCTAGTTTTGCTTCTGGTGTGAACATATTTCTATTTAAAAAGACAGACAGCATTGCAAAAATTATTGTTGCTGTTTCTAATAATTAGCAAATTACTGCATATTCCGCACTTCTTCTTTTTTAATAATAATATTAAAATGGGGTAGGTATTTTTAGAAACTAAAAATAAATAATGAGCATTTAATGATAGCGATTAAGACACTCGCATACGGCTCGGGCTGTAATACATAATGAATTGGAGTCTCTTAATTACCCTTTTCCATACACTAATTTTTGTACGACCAGTCAGTCATATTAATGAAGCTAAGTAGGCTTTCAAAATAATATCAGCTAAAAGCTCTAAAAATTGATAAATTTTAAATGTCACGGTGGTGGCATATTTTGATATTGAAAGAATATTGCTGTGATGTTCCATTTTCATTGATTATAAACTCGTATCCTAAAATCTGTACTTAAATGGATCTCAATAAAGTACAGATAGCAAATATCTAATACTTCATTTAAAGCATAGAGTAGGAAAAAACTTGAACATTTTGTTTATAGATAGTGTAAGGGGCTACACTATTTACTATAAGATTGTGGTCCTGTAAAGATAAGGTCAGCTTTAAATAAGATTTTCTGCTTCGAAAGTTTGGAATCAATATTGAATTGGAATTTTGAAAACTGTCCATTCTACAGAAATTTCGCTATATAACTTTCGTCTTTGAAACGAGAGTTATTTTAGCAAGAGCAAAGGTATATTTTAGCTTTCAGTATATAACTATGGGGTTACTGAAGAGTGACTTAATGACTCTACATTTTTATTTATTTTTTCGGTTCTGGTGTCATATAAGCACCGTCGATTTTGAAACTTTTTTTGGGTTCTATGGAAAGATTACATTAAATGGGACACATTAACGCAAAAAATTTTGCGGATGAAGCACATTTTTGCAAAATAAATTGAAAATAAAAATTTTAATTTAACATACATTTTTTCCTAATGAACCCAATTCCAGTACACTTTGTCCTGAGGTATGGTCGCAGAAGGTTAATAATAACATAATATAAAGCTTATTTTCTTAAAAATTGCAAATAAAACTGTTTTTTGCACTTTAAAACGATAATATAATATTTATGAGATAAACGTCAACATGACTATTTCTTAAACCATGACTGTTGGCTTAGCCAAGGCTCCCTATTGTAGTATAGGTGGCCTTGGCTTAGCACGGCTCAGCTACAGTGTTGCCAACCATAAATCAGAAAAATCCGTAACAGAGTCCTCAAAATTTCCGTGTTTTCCGTGTCCCTGAAATGTAGCTTAAAAAAGGTTACTGTAAACGTAAAATCAATTGTATATCGAAGAGTTAAGCTGTTGGTGGAAAGGTGGCACTGAGTTGAAATGTTCAACTAGAAAATAAGTAGAATATGCCGTCATACATGCACCACTCCGGATTTTTCATTTTAGGTTTGTCAGATTTGGACTATTTAGAGTAAGTAATGAAAATAATGGCTACATGATTTCGGGTCTATTCATTAAAATAGCAAAAAATAAATTAAAAATGGTTTATTTAGTTTTATGAATGAAAAAATCACGTGAAAATATAAAGCACGTTGCTTTTTCTATCGGTATATTTAAAGTGTTGCAAAATCCCCACAGTGATTATATCCCCACAAAATCCCCACACCTGTTGAAATTCCCCACGTTTTGGAAAATTCCCCACAGATTGGCAACCCTGATTAATGGTATTAGTGATTAAGCAATTTCTTTGTTTTGATTAGATTCATATGTTAAAATTATGGGCGCCGTCAGAACAAATTTCAGGAGAGGGGGGGGGGGGGAAGGTCAGATAATTTTTCTAAATTTTAATGAATTTGAAATGTATTTTTATACTATGCATTATTTTAATACTTCGGGCAGCTGCCCCCTTCCACCGGCGCTCATGGTGAAATTTCTTTCGCATTGAGCGTTTGACCCAAAGCCCTAAATTGTCAGTGGTCGTCAATATTTTGAAATTCCGATTTATCAATGCATCTTTGAAACTAAAGAGACCAGTTGATTGGCACATCTATTTTTAGGATTGAATAATATCTATATGAAATATCGATTAAAATTAAGCGAATTATATTAAAATGGACATATGACACATAAATATAATAACGCCAAATTATCTGTAAAAAATCCGTGTTTTCATTGCACGGAACCCAATAAAATCCGTGTCCGTGTTCTAGTTTCAAAAATCCGTGAAAACACGGAAGTTTCCGTGTCGTTGGCAACACTGTTCAGCTAGCTGTTGTACGGGTAGATGTTGCCAAGTGTAATTTCTATTTGGTTCTAAAATATAACAGCCTCGTGTTGAATATGTTTCAAAAGTACTGTGGAACGAAACTTCTTATAAATAATGATTCTTAATGGCTTATTAACAATATATGATTTACTAGAATTAGATGTTACGCTAGAAGTGGGTCACTTTTAGTAATAAATCATATAAACTAATTTATTTAGTTTATTGAAATAGATACAAATTTAAAAGGTCATTTGGATTAGTTTAAGAGAGTATCACGCGTAGTGCGTTTGTTTTGTTACTTTGGGTTAATTTTGATTTTGTGATGGGCGGGGTTGGTCAGGGCTGGTTTTGCTTAGTTTGAGATAGCGAAGAGAAAAGCGCGCGCTTGTCATTTTACTTTGGTTAATTAGGGTTAGTCTGAGTTAGTTTTGGTTAGTATGGGTTAGTTTGGGTTAGTTTCGGTTAGTATGGGTTAATTTTTTATTAGTCTGGATTGGTTTTGCTTAGTTTGCTATAGCGAAGAGACAAGCGCGCGTAGCGCGTTTGTCTCTTTACTTTGGTTAATTAGGGTTAGTTTGGGTTAGTTTTGGTTAGTTTGGGTTAGCTTTGGTTAGTATGGGTTGGTTCTGGCCAGTCTGGGTTGGATTTGCTTAGTTTGGGATAGCGAATATAAAAGCGCGCATAGCGCGCTTATCTTTTTACTTTGGTTAGTTAGGGTTAGTCTGGGTTAATTTTGGTTAGTATGGGTTAGTTTTGGTTAGTTTAGGTTAGTTTTGATTAGGCTCGTTTGGTTTTGCTTAGTTTGGAATAGCAAAGAGACAAGCGCGCGTAGCGCGCTTGTCTCTTTACCTTGGTTAATTAGGGTTAGTCTGGGTTAGTTTTGGTTAGTCTTGGTTAGTTTGGGTTAGTGTGGGTTGGTTTTGATTAGTGTTGGTTAGTTTGGGTTAGTGTTGGTTATTTTGGGTTAGCTGTGGTTGATTTATTAACGTACGCAGCGCGCTTGTTTTTTTAAATTATTTCATTTTATGACAAATGTACTTGGTCTAATTTACTGAGTTGGTTTTGCTTAGTTTGGGTTAGTCTTGGGTCTAATTTACTGGGAAATGGACAAATTGAGTCAACTGTGAACTTTTATTACTTATATGTATATACATATATGGCTAAACAACCAGGGTTAGGTTTGCTTAGTATGGGTTACTTTTGGTCAATGGGTTAGTTTGGGTTAGTTTATGTTAGTCTGGATTAGTTTTGGTTAGTTTGCATTAGTCTGAATTAGTTTTGGTTAGTTTAGGTTAGCTAAGAGACAAATGGGAGCTTATTTGTTGGTTAGTCTACTTTATGAAACATGCTCCTGGACTTGGCAATTTGCTTACTTGAAAATCAAGAAGGTTAGCCAAGTCTGACAACATCGCAAGTAAATTGTCATCATTATCGTCATATTGGGAGAGTTTTCGCATTTAAATGTCACTCATTTATAAAATTTCTTTTTCAATTTTTGGCGTCAAAAGTGCTTCATCCGCAAATTTTTTTGCATTAATGTGTTCCATTTGATGTAATCTTTCCATTGAACCCAAAAAAATCTTTAAAATCGACAGTGCTTATACGACACCAGACCCTATTTTTTCATATTTCTAACGTATACATCTTACCCCCTGATGATCTTCTTTTTGTATAGCTCAGCACATGCTTTCTCAGCCCTTCGAATTATATGCATGTCGCTGTATAATTGCAATCCATTTTCCTTTGTTAGCTCTACGGTTTGTGATGGTTTTTCATCTAAAAGATGTACTTGTGGTCCCTGATCATCCCAGTGTCTGCTTGAGTCAAATACAAGCGTTCGCTTACATGCAATTCCGATAATAATTTTTTTGATAAGTTTACTGTTTTTAAGTGCCTTTGTAATCAACATAGTAAATTTTGCCCTCTTTAAGATCTTACAAACAATTTCGCTGCCTAATTAAATGCCTGTCAATGAATATCAAAAAGTGTCATTGCAGATGTCACCCATGACACCATGCCTGGTATTTACAAATAGAGAGGTTGAGAAATATGGGAAGTACTACGATACGTTCAGAGCTGCCACGTGATGCTAGTGTCAATATTACGTGTTATTTATAAAGCAGCCACACCAAAACCCAAATCTACTAATCATCTTCGTTCATTTTGCTACTAGCGCCGAATTTCACCGAGATATTTGGCTATATTTCAAAATACTCTCTACGTTCATAAATAAAACTATAGAAAAACTACACAGTTTGATCTGCAATATCTAAACCAAATTTTTCCATTCGACGTGCGTTTCACTATTCATGTTAGTATCACTAACTCGTTTTATGCTAACTATGTTCTTAATCACGAAAGCCAAACGAACAAATACTGAGAACCTATTCGATTAATTAATGCAATGGACTATACGGGGTAGGCCTTTTATCCCTATTTAAACTATTCTTACATTTAATAATTTACACGCTTTCGTATGTGTCTAACTATGTCCTGTCAGATTTATTACGAATTATTTATAAATTTATAATTGTTATTTTATGAATATTTTCAAAAAAAATGCTCGGCAGCACCTGATTTTTCTGTTCTACCTTACTTTAAATGTACTATAATTATGTTCTTTATCCTCATTTATATAGATCTTCTAGTTTGCCCAATATATTTTTTGGTTGTCGTCCATGTCCAGTTTCAAAATTAAAATTTTGGCATCGCCCAATAATTATTTCTTAAAGTTAAACCGAGTTTGATATATAGTGTTTTAATACAAGTACCAGTCGTTTTAGTGATCGAACTGTTTAGAATATATTTAAACTTGTATGAATTTATATAAATGTTATATGCTGTTATGCTATAATAACATATAATTAACTTTATTATATTTTATAAAAATAATTGCTAGGACCTTCAAAGTTACTTTAATTAGGAGCATTCAGAAGCACACTGCCAGCTTTTCAGAGACATCCGTTTATTCATCTTAAACCATATAAGATTTTCTAAAAAAAAACTGCTAAATGTAGTAACTTATTTTCAAAATGATTTAGGATCAAGAATTAAGACAATTAAAAAAACGCCGAAGCCCTAAAAGTTCCACAAAACACATTATAAAACTAGAACATCCAAACAGAGTAATGGATTTCGAATTTAGATGCATATGTCAAATATTGCTAGGAGTCAAACTAGAATTACGTTGGAAAATCTACATTTTTGAAAGATATTTGGTTATAAAATCTAAAATATTTTGTTGATCATACCTTTCCCTTTCTGAAATAGATAGCTCTCGTCCGATTTATTCGACACAGAGGTCATCATGCATTGGTTCGATGTTGTTAACAAGTCCAATTTATTTTCTACTTCGATGCCTCAGAAAGAATTTTCTATGTGTAGTTTGGGTTAGTTTGGGTTCGCATTTTTAAAACGATCTCCAATAGGCTATATCCCTAAAAAGTCTAGTGTTTTTATGAAGACAGAAATTTTTGCAATAGTTCCAGATGATACTTATTTGCTTTATAAGGTTCTCCTAAGTTTCGGAATTGCAGGGGCCTGCAGTAGTTGAATTGAGCAACTTAAATGTTAGTGATATTACCGATTAGCAATCATAAATTTTGGTAAAATTTTGGTAAAATTGTCCCAGAACGAAGACTCCAAATACGTACGTAGACCATGACATAGAAAATCACACTTCCTGATAATTTACTTACTTTTTCGTGCCCGAATCGGAACGATTACAAGTTTTCGGCTCAAAATCAGGCTACCTCAACCGTGTTGCGAGCCGCAAATCATCGAGAGTGTATTCTGAGGGACACAGCTCATACATCGTTAAATTTGCCATATTCTGCACTTCTCCGCACCCGCACAGAATGTCATCATCCGGTGCTCTTATGCCCCATTTCGCCAGGCTGGATTTAACAGGGGCAACGCCGGTACGCATGCGGTTAAGCATGCGCCCGATTTTCCAATCCAACTCCACTCCTCTGGCTTTTGATGCAGAGGGTAGTTTTATGGAGGTTCTATGTCGACAGACCTCATATATAACGACTTCTGGACTTCAGCCGGCTAGACCCTTGTAGTTCCTCGAGCTGGTGTAAGGGGAGTCTTTCATCAAACTTTTGTTTAAACCTTTCTAGGTATTGGACGCTGTGTCGTCGTTCTGACAACAAAGCGATATAAGGCTTTGTGATTAAATACTACCCAAAAACATCTTTTTTTTATCAAGCAAGAAAGGAAAAAGGTTCAACTCAATCCGTGCGTCGCAGGGCATGACGCACGTCCAACAAAACGTGACAGAATTCTTGTTTTTAAATCTGATATTTTTGTGTGCTATGTACTTTTCATTTATGACGTCTTCTTTTCAATAGAACTATATCAATGTTTTTCTATTGCACATCACTGATATGAGTTTATTAATATATAAATATTATAAAGCGCGTTTGGGTTAGAAAAGCGCCGCTTTCAAATGTTATTAAAAATTGTGTTAGTTGTTGGGTAAGATTGGGTTTGGCCGTTGTGCCAAAGAAATAGCGCCCGGTAGCACATTTTCAAATATTACATTATTGCTTTGTTTGACACACAAAACACGTTGGGGTTGGCTTTGGTTAGTACGGGTTGAACTGGTTGGTTAAAAGAAGAAGGGCATTAACTTTTGGCTTCCGACTCTATGTATTGCATTGGAATATTTTGTTATTTGTTTAGTCATTCTGTATATTTTTTTCCTCTGACGTTTTTTTTTTTATTTAAAATATTGACTAACCTAACAGTAATGTTACGTTTGAGCGATTTACCCTAAATGAAATAATTATGTATAATTTTTCCGTATATAGTCCAGTTGAAGTTAAGAGCAAAACCTTGTCAAACACCGATGTGTGTCTTAAAACATCTAATATTAACGACGTTTCATAGAATTATTCTGAAAAGAGTACCTTATATGGGACTGATACCTACTAGGGGTTTTTCTGCTTTTGTTATAACTTTGACGTTAATCACTGACATTAATGACGTTACTCGAAAATGTTGTAACATAAAATTTGTGTTAAACTTCCAAATAGAATGTTGCCAGTAAAAAATGCACTGGTTGCGGCGAGACTAATAATAAATATACAAAAAAGAAATCTCGTCATAAATGTGGATAAAGTTTATGATAATAAAGTGTACAAATTACATCTTTTAGATGAAGGACCTTCGCACACTTCTGAGCTATCGAAAACGGATGCCCTGCATTATTACAAGCAAATGGATGAAATCAGAAAAGTGGAAAATGTAACTGCACAACTCTATAGAGAAAAACGTATAAGAGGGTAAGTTCATGGGGCTACGTTACTATTAACCGGGGCGGGCAATATTTAAACCTCGGCTTAAATCTTCTTTCCCCAATTTTAGACACTTTTAGTTATTGTGTGTCGGAATTTTGTGATTCTGTGATTTTATTTGGATACTGCCTAATTTTTTCCTAATTTTCTTTCCAGGGGTTCTGTGTCTCCACTTTTTGAGGCAGGTAGCTGATTTCAGGGTCAGCAAATTTGGAAAAATACCCTTCACAAGTAAAACATTGATTTTTCTGATTTTTTACATATTTTATTTTATTTTGTTCCTTGCCTTGAGTTATAAGTAGAAACTTGGAATTTGTTGTCTAACTGGGATTTTTTCGATTACGTGAAGATTTTGACCGACTGGGTTTCCTGCCACGTGATGAATCCTTCCACGCCTGAGGAAGTTTTTTAAATCGATCATTCAATGTTTTCACCTATAATAAGAACGCTTAATTCGAAATAATCTATCGCGATGTTTTCGCCAATAGTGGATTAGGTAGTTGGTCAATGTTCAGTTAACGTATTCCATTTAAGTTTTTTTCAGATTTTGTCATTTATATGTTGGGCAAGAAGCTGTGGCGGTTGGAATCAACGCTATCATGAGGCCCCAAGACACGGTCATAACTTCGTATAGATGTCATGGTTGGGCGGTATTAAAATGCGATAGTATTGCTTCTATCCTGGCTGAATTAATAGGTAAAATTAAATAATCAAATTAGGACAAAAACGCTTATATGTTTTGGATCGATAGAATAATTGAGACTTCAAATGTTGTGGAAAATATCAATGAGGAGGAATAGAACAAGTATGTATATTAATAAACTATTTTTTCTGGATAGGATACAAATCTGGTATATCAAGAGGTAAGGGCGGTTCAATGCATATATATGGTCCTCAATTTTTTGGAGGGAATGGCATAGTTGGTAGTCATGTGCCTATAGGTGTTGGAATAGGATTAAAGCATAGGTACTTAAATGATAATGGTATCTCTGTTACATTGTACGGAGATGGAGCAGCTAATCAAGGACAGGTATTTATTTTAAACCATATACCTTAGTATATAAATTGATCAATATTTATTAGCATTCGAATGTATTAAGAAATCAATCTACTAAGTTTAATTGTTACCTATATTACCGTCAATACTAGAATTATGTTAAAACCCAATATTCCTAGTCCAAACTGTGTTTCCCTAATCAAGTCTAATATTTTCAAGTGAATACTCATACTCACTAGTTCATTTGACTATTTCTTTCGTGTAGTAAATGAAATGTATACAAGAAATAAATTAAACATGACAAGGGATTAGTTAAATAAGGTGTTTTAAAAATTTAAAATGGCTGCATCAGAATTTAGATTGTTAGAGTTGGTCGTCCAGGACCTAGACCATGATTAGTAAGACAGTTCTTACCGACTAGGCTATAAGATAGATTTAAATGGCTAGATCAAAGCTCAAGTGTTAAGGCTGATTTAATAATAATTCGTAGAACACAGGTCAAAGATCAAGCACTATCCGAAGAGCTGAACCATATAAAGAAAGATAACGAAACTGGTCTAATGATCAGTGATCAGATAAGGAATCCTAAAATTGTAAAAATATTTCAGCATCAGGAATCTCGGGATAGTTCAGGAAAATTAACACAAACTTTTTATGTAATTATACTGCTGAAAACATGTCTTACGGCTGACTGGTTTGATTATTTTTGCAGGATATAATGTATACCGTATGAACCGGAAAGACGACACCATTAATAAGCAGGGGAGAGGCGGTAATCTTGTTGCAGTGATCTACAAATTACAGCTTTCTTATATTCCTAACAAAAACTATTTTTTTAATTCAACTAGCCTAAGTCAACCCCCTTTAATTTATAAAGGCCGTGAAACTTAGAAAACTAGTTGCCAATGTGGCCACACCAGTAGGGACCAAAACTAAATCTTGTAAAGGATATGTTTCGAGTGTTTAATATAAAATATGTTTAAATTTGTCATTTGCAGTGAACAATTTATACAACGTAGGTAATTTATTGTGCTTATGGCAAGGACATTGCCCTGTGTTCGTAAAAATAGACCCTTGTCCGTACTACACAACACTACACATCCTAATTATGCTACATTATAAATTAAATACTTATATTATATAGTTAGCGACTGATTGCTCTGATACAAGGGGTGTTTCCACAAATATCTATTATAATTTCAGTGCTGATAATACCTAGTAATATCTAAAATAACTGAAATTTTAATATTTACATACAGTTTGAATGAAGTAAGGAAACAAACCCCTAAGGCTTTTATTTTGTGGCTTTATAATAATATTGCCTACTTACCTATTTACTTCGACTACCTTTTGTCTCTATATATAATAAGTTTGAGTTAACCACAGATAATTTTTAGGCTACAGACGAGCAACAGAGGTTTGATTTTAATAACTCAGGTATACTTCGGATATTTTTACTCTACAGCCGGATAACAGAGGTTTGATTTTAATACCTCAGTTTTACCAAAGTATATGTAAACTAGTAGCTCCACTCCCGCAAATATTTTGTGCCAGCCGCCGAAAATCCGCAGATTGTTGGCAGCATGTGGAGCGTTTTAGTTTAATCAGTCGTTCGTATGTAGGCAGAGTGTTCAGAACAGAGTCGGATTTGTGAAAATCCTTAATTTTATTTCTATTAAAATAGAAATTTTATTCGGACTTCGGTGGAAATATATACGAAGCAATGAAAAATACAAAGGCAAATAGGAAAAATCTATAGTCGGATTAGTGAATAGATATGTTAGTAAAATTAGGTGAAGGAGGCGACAAGACCGGAAAAATCGTCTATACTCGACGCGCCGAACAGATTCACCAAACACGGAAAACACGGATACGATAATGCTTCTTATTTTATGATTCCATTGATTCCAAACAGAGGAACTTTGATTAACACACTCTATTTTTATTTTTTGTATTATGGATAAGAAAAATCGAAATGAAAAACAAAACATTGGGTCGATTCAATCATAAGATAAGACGAATTGTTTCCGCGATTGGTGAATCTGTTCGGCGCGTCGACTATTATAGGTGTCAGATTTTTTTTTAATAAGTACATATTATATAACGATAATGGAATGCTTTGTAAATATTAAATATATTTTGGCACTGTGAAACTAACCCAAAGTTGTTTCGACGACAAACTCAAACTAACCAAATCTATTAAAATTGATTATAACGTATGGGAACCGGTTCAAAATCCATTAAAATTGATTATAACGTATCAGAACCGATTCAAATGATTAAAATAAGTTGAGACAAAGTGAAATTAATCAAAAGTTGAATCGACGGTTAACCCAAACTAACCAAATCTATTGAAATTGATTATAACGTATCGGAACCGCTTTAAATGACTAAAATAAGTTGAGAATAAGTGAGAGTAAGCGAAAGTTGAATCGACGACTAACCCAAACTAACCACATCTATTAGAATTGATAATGACGTTGGTATTGTAACCGTTTTAAATGGCTAAAATAAGTTGAGAATAAGTGAAACTAACGGAAAGTTAATTGAACACTAACCCAAACTAACCAAATCTATTAAAATTGATTATAACGTATCGGAACTGCTTCAAATGGCTAAAATAAGTTGAGAATAAGTGAAGCTAACCGAAAGTTTATTGGACAACTAACCCAAACTAATCAAATCTATTAAAATTGAATATAACGTAACGGAAGGTTCAAATGATTAAAATAAGTTGAGACTATGTGAAACTAACCGAAAGTTCAATCGACGACTAACCCAAACTAACCAAATGTAATAAAATCATTATAACGTATCGGAACCGCTTTATATGACTAGCATAAGTTGAGAATATCTGACACCAACCGACAGTTGAATCGACGACTAACCCAAACTATCCAAATCTATTAAAATTGATTATAATTTATCGAAATCGATTCAGATGACTAAAATAAGTTGAAACTAAGTGAAACTAACCGAACGTTGATTGGACGACTAACCCAAACTAACCAAATCTATTAAAATTGCTTATAACGTCTCGGAACCGGTTCAAATGATTAAAATAAGTTGAGACTAAATGAAACAAACCGAAAGTTGATTAGACGACTAACTTGAACTAGCCAAATCTATTAAAATTGATTATAAGGTATCGGGACTGGTTCAAAGGAATAAAATAAGTTGAAACTAAGTGAAGCTAGTGGAAAGTTGCTTGTAGTCGCCCCCAAACTAACCCAAACTAACCAAATCTATTGAAATTTATTATAACGTATCGGAACCGCTTTAAATGACGAAAATAAGTTGAGAATAAGTGAAACCAATCAAAAGATGAATCAACGACTAATCCAAACGAACCAAACCTATTAAAATAGATTATAACGTATCGGAACTGGTTCAAATGACCAAAATAAGTTCAAACTAAGTGAAGCTAGTCGAAAGTTGATTGTAGTCCTCCCCAAACTAACCCAAACTAACCAAATTTATTGAAATTGATTATAACATATCGGAACCGGTTCAAATGACTAAAATAAATTGAAACTATGTGAAGCTAATCGAAAGTTGATGGGACAACTAGCCCAAACTAACCAAATCTATTAGGATTTATTATAACGTATCGGAACCGCTTTAAATAACTAAATTAAGTTGAGAATAAGTGAAACTACCCGAAAGATGAATCAACAACTAACCCAAGCTAACCAAACCTATTAAAATTGATTATAACGTATCCGAACCGGTTCAAATGACTAAAATAAGTTGAAACTACGTGAAGTTTATCGCAAGTTGATTGGATGACTAATCCAAAGTAATCAAATCTATTAAAATTGTTTATGACATATCGGAACCAGTTCAAATATCTAAAATAAGTTAAGGCTAAGAGAAACTAACCGAAAGTTGATTTAACCCTAAACCCAAACTAACCCAACTAATAACATCTATTAAAATTGAATATAACGTCTTAGAACCGGTTCAAATGATTGAAATATGTTGAGACTAAGTGAAACTAACCGAAAGTTGAATCGACGATTAACCCGAACTAACCAACCTAATCCGGTTAGTCGTTCAATCAACTTTTGCTTAGTTTCACTTAGTTACAACCTATTTCAGTCATTAGAACCGGTTCAGATACTTTATAATCAATTTTAGTAGATTGTGTTACTTTGGTCTAGTCGTCGATTCAACTTTCGGATAGTTTCACTTTTTCTCAACTTATTTCAATCATCTAAAGCGGTTCCAATATGTTATAATCAATATTAATAGATTTGGTTAGTTTGGGTTAGTCGTCGAACCAACTTTCGGTTAATTTCACTTAGTCTCAACTTATTTTAGTTATTTAATGCGGTTCCGATACATTATAATCAATTTTAATAGATTTGGTTTGTTTAGGTTAGTCCTCGATTCAACTTTCGGTTAGTTTCACTTAGTCTTAAATTATTTTAGTCATCCGATACGTTATAATCAATTTTGATAGATTTGTTTAGCTTGGGTTAGTAGTTCAATAGCTACACTTATTCTCAACTCATTTTAGTCATTTCAAACTTTTCAGAACACATTAAAATCAATTTTAATAGATTTGGTTAGTTTGGGTTATTCATCAACAACTTTCGGTTAGTTTCATTTAGTCTCAACTTATTTTAATTATTTGAATCTGTTCCGATATGTTATAAACAATTTTAATAGATTTGGTTAGTTTGGGTTAGTCCTCCAATCAACTT
>MU187448.1:23503-52262 GCA_016904865.1 Pissodes strobi | reverse complement strand
TCCGATACGTTATAATCAATTTTAATAGATTTGGTTAGTTTGGGTTAGTCCTCCAATCAACTTTCGGTTAGTTTCAGTTAGTATCAACTTATTTTAGTAATTTGAACCCGTTACGATACGTTATAATCAATTTTAATAGATTTTGTTAGTTTTGGTTAATCGTCGAATCAAGTTTTCGTTAGTTTCACTTAGTCTCAGCTTATTGTAGTCATTTGAACCGGTGCCGGTGCCGATACGGTACAATCAATTTTGATAGATTTGGTTAGTTTTGGTTAGTCGTCCAATCAACGATACAAAAATGCCGTAACGCGAGACGAAAACATAAACCATGTCATAACGTGGCCTTGAAAAATCACTTTCATGAAACCAAAGAAGTGTAGTAAAAATGAGATTCCGAAGTATTATATTATTATATATTTTTAAATATATTTTAGATAATCCACTATTATTGCTATCTTTGAAACGGTCAAAGCTACAAAGTTCGTGTGCGTCGTCTCACGTTTAGTAGCGGAGCAACTGCACAGGCAGTTTCCGTCTGAATATAATTAATTTAGTAATAACTCGAAACTCTTTGTTTTGGTAATTATTTTTATAGAAATCTAAACATTATCTGAGATTATATCAAGTAGGTACAAGATGATCCAGAAAACTCCTTAAATAGATATATCTCTATTATTTTTGAAATTAAAAAACAGAATTCCGAACAAATGTCGTTGTTGATTTCGTTTGCTGTTAGACATGCCAACTGTGCTTTATTAAATGTAATATATAACATTTTTAATGATTCTTAATTTTCTATTAAATTCTGCATATTTTTTGTATAGCATATCGTGTATCAAAACTGAATAGTTTTCAAAATATTGCAGCTTGGAGATAAAAAATTTATTTTTTGTCATGGCACTGTTGTTTGACACCTGGTCTATTGATTCATCTTTATTTTCTGCCAATATTTTACAAAATAAGTTATTCGATTATTGAAAGGTTGGAAATGGTGGAGCTTTATTTCAAGAATAATAATACTAATGCTACAAAAATAATATAATGTCGGAGTATCATCTACCATAGGTATTAACTATAATTAATACGATGAAGATATTGTAAGAAACAGCATATCTAGTAAATAAGGAAAGAACAAAACAAATAAACGAAAAAAGGGATCTTATTTTATTGCTTTATTTTTAAGAAAACCTGAGAAAATCTATGAGTATGGCCCACGAAACAAGAAATTTAATGATGGAACAGTGCAGAGAACCTTAAATCCATATAGATATCATGGTTTTGAAATTAGACCAGCTCAACAGTAAAACGACGAACAAAAAAGAAGACATGAATTCGCTCAAATTATAAGAGGGAAGCGGAAATTTTAATCAAGATCCAAATTATTTCAATAAAATTTGGTAAACAGATGAGGCGATATTTAAATAATTCAGACCAGTACTAAAAATCAGTATCATTAAGGGTACACGTGCTGTTTCCAGTATTACAATACCTTGTGGTTGATAATGATATCTCATAGTTTGGTGCATCATTTTGGGGTATAAGTTCCTGTTTTTATCCGTGATACCTGAAATTTTTCGAAAGCTAAATTGAACACTTTATCGATGAATTACCACTTCAAATTCGTTATAATTTGGCGGTAAGATGGAGCACCTCCCCTTAATATTCTGCTAGTAAGAGACTTTGTTCATAATAATTATCAAGTGTTGATGGGTAGTTATAGAGCAATCAAATGGACGGCGAACTCCCCAGATCTAACGCCCGTGGATACCTTCGATTGGAACTATTTGAAAAATACAGTCTATGGAAGTAATAATAATAAACAAATGTATAGAAAAATTGTGGAATAAATAAAAAAATTAAATTAAATGAGAGCGCAGAGAAGAGCAATTTTAAATACACTTGAATGCCAGAAAAGAATTTACCAAAAGTGTGAAGATGTTAATAGGGGACATGGATTTAATTTAGGCTTAAAATTATATATTTTATTTATTTTCTTGTTTGTGGTTGATTAAAAATTTTAATAACTTAGTATATTATTTCCAAATTTACTAAATAGAATTTAAAAACTATGTATTATTGGTTATTTTGTAAAACATTAGCAAAAAAAAAGATCACTAAATTAGGCCTCAAACATCAATACCATGACATTTCAAAATAAACATCCATCTCCTGATAGCAGCAGATGTCTAAATAGGTGAGTAATTATATCGAAAAAATCATAGTATTTCATAATTCTAGATCCTTAAATATTTCGAAAACCATTAAGTTTTGATTCTTGATATATTATACAGATTATGTAGAATTTAATAGAAAGTTCAAAATCATTAGAAAATGTGCTTTGCATTTTTGTTCCCATAATCCAATCACAAAGAAAATAACTCATGTAAATTTAAATTGGTTCTAACTATTTTAATAGAATCCTGTTTCATCGACCATATAATAATTATACAGTGAGGACATAAAGTCCGTCGCCCCTCCTCTAACTTTTGAACCGTTTGGTATACTGCGATGAAATTTGGAACGGTGTTATATGAGACAATTTTGTATTTTTTGAGCAAATAATGACAGATTCAAATGTCAAGTTGACAGTTGGGCGTCCTTTCGGAATATATTTTTAAATGAATGGATTGGTCATGTGACACGTCATTTTGAAGGTCTTTTTATGCTTATTTGATTCATACATCCTTAAATAGCGACTAATAACAATGTTTTAAGCAGGTTTATTAGATAAGTACCTAATTACGAAACTAATTGAAAATGATGTTATAATAATTGTGGAAAATACAAAAAACGTCAAATTTTCATCTTAAAAGATGTTGAAAATATCCGCCCTGGAGCTCTTGGCAAAAGAACATTCTGTTAGAGAATTCTTCCCTAACATTGTGGAGGGTTGCAGGGTTTATTCCCGCACGCACATCGATGATTCAGAGAATCCGGAGCCATTTTATAAACCTTAGATTTCACGAAGCCCCATAGAAAGTAATCAAGGGGTGTCAGGTCCGGTGAGCGAGCTGGCCACTCTGTTGGACCTCGGCGACCAATCCACCTGTTCGGATAAGTTGCATCTAAGTAATTTCTAACATCTCTAAAATAATGGGGGTGCCCCGCCCTGTTGGAACGTAATGCCAAACTGGAATTCAAACGGATTTTGTGCAACAACGCCTTCAATAAGTGATATGGTATCTTGCAGCATTCGAAAATATGTGGGGCCGTTCAAATTTCCGTCTAAAAATATGGGACCTATAATATGGTCACCCAAAATGCCCGCCCAAATATTTATTTTTTGAAGAAACTGAGAATGTCCTTCGCGAAATAGATGGGGGCTTTCATCACTCCAATACTTGCAGTTTTGAGTGTTAACTGTTCCATTTAAAAAAAAGGTACTGTCATCGCTAAAACAAATATGCCTCAGATAATTGGGATTTGCTTCAATCCTTCGTGCCATAATCTCGCAAAACTCTAATCGCCTGTCAGGATCATCTTCTGTTAATTTGCGGACCATACTCATCTTATAAGGATGAAATTTATAACTTTTTAAAATCTCCTTAATGGATGAATATGAAATATTACATGTCTCGGCTACTTGTTTAGTACATCGCTGGGGGTTATTTACCATTTCAGCTACGACCGGCACATGCACGTTTTCGCTCATTTTGGGCCTTCCAGATCTTTTACCGTACCTAATACTTGAAATTTTGACAAAAGCTTCTGAAAGTATTTCCTGCACATTGGCCGTTCAGGAAAACGTTCATTGAAGATGCGAATTGCAGCGTGATATTCCGATTAGCCTCGCCAAAGATGATAACTGCTTGTATTTTATCTTCTAGCGAATGCGACATTTAAATTAAATGATATTATCGAAGTTTTTAGAGCACTTGACAGGCACGTTTTAAAATGACAAATATCAGGAAACTATGGCAACTACAGTTAATTGTTGCATCTGGTGGTATAAAAGGTACCTACCGTCTGAAACTAGACATTAAAAAATGAATTCTAAAATTGGTCGGTATTTGATAATATAATGAATCAAATGTTTTCAAAGTCTAGGGTTGAATTAAGCATAAAAAGACCTTCAAAATGACATATCACATGACAAACTCTTCCATTTAAAAAAATATTCCGAAAGCACGCCCAGCTGTCATTTTCACATTTAAATCTGTCATTATTTGCTCAAAAAATGGAAAATTGTCTCATGTAATACCGTTCCAAATTTCATCGCAGTATACCAAACGGTTCAAAAGTTAGAGGGGGGCGCCGGACTTTACGTCCTCACTGTATATTATTATCATAGGTGCTGTTAAAACAGGTAGAACTAATACATTTTTCTAAAGCTTAAGCCTCAAAATATTCAAGATATTGCACAACATATCCAAAGGAACTTGCTGTATTTGACATCCATCATTTCAATGTAAATGTTCCATATAATTTTATTTTCTGAAATGACTTCAGAAAAGGAATAACTCTTTACATGATGGGCTATGTCTTTCCTCCCTTTAATTAGTATAACTGTCATCATTTTCCTTAAACTCTCTAGTATTGTAATTGATGTTTTTTTTTTAAGATTTTATCTGGTAAATACGGTTCCCACAAATGTAAATTATCCAGATTTCTTGACCAGTTTCATCAGAACTGTTTATTAATTATTACTAAAAAATAAAACTTAGTCAAGAGAATTTAGAGCCTCATTGGAATTCACAGTTGGTTTATACAGACCTTTACCGACCACTAAACCAAGGGAATATTACCTCATAAATGTTGTGCCCTGTTCTAGTCCAATAAGAAAGCTTTCTCAGAATTATCCGAGTAAACAACCTTCATATTATCATTTATTTGTAATATCAGTGATCTTACCAGCATTGACGCACAAAAATTACTAAGGCCTTTAGTTTTGAAAAATAAACATTTAGCTTAGTCCAAATAACTAAAACAATAAATTAGATGGTAAATTTTATATTTGACCCATATTCAATGGAAAGAAATTCAAATACGGTTGAATTAATTGCTGTTGACTACCAACAAATAAAATTAACTACAAACAAATAAACGCACATATTTAATGTATTTGACTGTTAAATGCATATTAAATTAGGTATTTATAGAGTAGAGTCAATCAAATACTACGAATTAGTAGCCGCGTATCAAATGAAATCCACTAATGAGTAACGGATTCTTTATTAAAGTACATACATACCTACATATGTCAAAACTAAAAAGTGAAATACACATAGGTTCTTAACTCAGACTAAATATTTCATCTCTCTGTATTCTAAAATACTGTGATTCCTAAGTAATATGTGTAACGTCAGGGTGTAATTTTGGGTAATGTTTTTAAAAAAATTAGTCTATATACAGGGTGTCAATTAGAAAAAGTTCAATGCAAATATCTCGAAAAATAAAGTAGGTAAAAAATTTTGATTTGGCACAAATATTATACAAGTACTAGAACCACCATATTTTGGTCAAGGGGTAAGTCACCCCCTTAGCGCCCCATACCCTAACTTTAAAATTTCAAATGACATCACCCCTTTTGTGATACCTCAAATCGAAAGTCCATTCAGTAGTACCCATCTGCCCAAGATTTTCTTTTTCTTTAAGATAGGGTAAAAGAAAAATCATAATTCAAGTAAAACAAACGGTATTTTATGAAAATGTCTATTTTATTTGATTAGATGCTTAAAATGCATTCCATTTTATTCTGAATAAAAGTATAATCTGTTTTCGATATCCATTCTAACATGTTAAAGTATCTAACAGTCTGATTTTGCCACTATAAAATATTATAACTTTTATTTTGTATTTGCATTTTGCATTTGCATTTTTGTATTTGTTGTCAATAAGTTTAGTGGACTTCCAGTTGCAGCATTTATTAATATTAATTAATTATACATATTATTATGATTTAATACATAATATATATTAGATTTTATAACACTATTGTAGCAGTAGGTAGCTATTCTGATCATCCTTTCTCCTATGTTGTCCTCCAGCACTGTGACTGTATTTATTTTAGTGGATAATCTATTGGCTCGCTTAGGTTTCATCAAACATCTAAAATAAGATATTGTGTTATCAGTTTAACTTTGCTTAGTTATATTACAATAATTATGTTTACTTGCAGTTCTGTATTTAAGAACTGAGTTAATAACCTACCTTTGATCCTCATTAGATCGGTTAAATTTCTATATTACTTTCGGTTTGAATATTTCACTTGTAATCTCAGGCTGATATGGTTTAAACGGATCATTGATTTGGTTTGGGATACTGCTGCTGCTTTATTATTTACCTGTTAATTCGAGAATCTGTTTGTCGTTACATTTTTCTTTCTCTTCAATAGTAAAAAACTAATACCTGTTGCGTATTTTCTGCTAAGACTTTATGGTTTCTGAATAGATTGCTCATTGTTGTTCCTTCTCATAGTGCTCTAGGGATTTAGGGCGTATCCCTCACATATTTTCCCGTGGTTTTCCCTTATTTTTCTTTAATTTTCTCTCGACAGCCAAGGTTTATTTTCCTTTATTATGTTTAGTAGATTTTTAGGTTATTTTGTGGTGCCACCTTCTTACCGAGAGCTGTGGACTTTGAGATTTGGGATTTCTACTTATATCTATATTTTGAACTAAGTTTTGTGATATTCGATTGGTAGCCTTGAATATTATTAATGTGCTATTTTCCTTAATTGTTGCTGTCGATTCGGATTTTTAAAGGTTTATTATTTTGTTTAGGAATATTTCCTATTGTTTATTGAAAAATTAATTTTAGCTCATTAGTTGTTGCTTTCGCAGTCGTTCTAGAATGCCTAGTTCTCGTCTATTATCTTAGAAGTATTCCTCGTATCATTTCGATAGGAGCTCTTCGCATTGCCGGCCGTTTTTTCCTTTACTGACGTTTTTCCCTCTAAATTCCTTGGAAGTTGCAAATGCAAATTGGTCGAGACCGATGATCTCGGCTTTGTAGAAATTCCTACTGGAGAGGTATAAAGTGTCTGCTGAAGTGTAGTGGGTGACTAAGCTTTTAGTATTGCATTTTATACTATCCTTCTAGGGGATATTGGGTTGCGTCCCTAATTTGTGTGTTGACACGACCGCTTTATCGGGATTTTAATACTGCACAAGGGGCTTTCCGAGCTCACCTTATAAAACCGAGGCACTTGATCTTCCAGGCAACCCTCCAACTCATGAGAGGGTTTTCACGACTGGCTTTTCACGACCGGGTTTTCACGACCGGGTTTCACGACCGTTTTCACTACAGGTTTCACTACCGGTGTTAGAAGCCTTCACAGGGTTTCAACTTCGAGCCTATAAGTCCCACTTTCGCCTTAGGGCAGAGGCAATTTTTCCTCAACTGCTGAGCTTGCAGCCTGTTCAGCAGCAGACCTTCGGATCTAACGGGGTATCGTTGGGATTATTTTATTATAAACCTAGTATTGTGGCCGAGCTTTAAGATAGCTTTCATTAATTTTATTAATTCTTGTATTGTCCGGCCGATTAATTTAATTATTGTGGGTTGTTATTAACTGTATTAATTTTAAGTAAACCAAGTGATCACTAGTAGTGCTTAGAGTTTTTATGTCTAAGGCATACAGTACCGACTGATTGGTCTCTGTACAATCATCATTAATTACTTAATATTTTTAGTAGTCATTCATTTGTTCTTAAGATTCATTGTTAGATTGTTGTAATTAAAAAGAAAAGGAAGCCAATAGATTGAACCGTAAATTAAGGTTGTGTTTTCTTGCTTAATAGAACGCCGCCGCATAACACCAGCGGAGCTTTTCCAGTTTAGCTAGCAGAGCTGGTGTCGCTCACGAACTCCACACCAGGAGCCGGGGTATTGCATACACGACTCTCCGGTGTTAAGTTCACTTTAATTAATAAGAAAATCGTGTTGCAAACACTTCTCTTGGAATAGATCTGCATTCTCTAATAATACGATCTTCTATTGAAGCAGGTTGTGTTTTAAATATAACAGTTTCCAAATGGCCCCAGAGAAAGAAGTCAAGGGAGATCGGGAGATCTAGCCGGCCATTCTATTTGTCCTCTCCGTCCGATCCACTGACCTGGAAAAGCGTAATTCAGAAAATGCCTGACGATGTGATGGTGCTCCATATTCTATCTAATGTATCAAGT
Source organism: Pissodes strobi (assembly GCA_016904865.1). Taxonomy (NCBI): domain Eukaryota; kingdom Metazoa; phylum Arthropoda; class Insecta; order Coleoptera; family Curculionidae; genus Pissodes; species Pissodes strobi. Next base: position 44,136 of record MU187448.1, on the reverse strand, counting down.
TTTCATTTGGATTCCTATTTGCATCAATATCTAACTGATTTTCTAATTATTGAATGATGAAGATTGAATAGTGGTGTCTAACATTTCCCAGTAAATATCACCATTGGGGCTGGCCCGACATTATCACCGAATATTCCCGCCCAGACATTTGTTTTTTGATAGTAGTGTGTATATCCTTCCCTGAACAAATGCAGATTTTCCTCACTCCAGTATCTACAGTGCAACACGTTGATTTTTTTTTATTTAAAAAGAAAGTAAAGATTTTTTTTTCAATTAATTAAAAAAGAACCTAGCCCCGGAGAGTTGTATTGCAAATGCCCGGCCCCTGTAGTGGGGTCGTTTGAGCGCCACCCGTTCTAGCCAACTAAATGGAAAAAGCTCTGCGGGTGTTGTGCAGGGTGGCTAGGTAAGCTTAATAAATCAACCGGTACTTAACTTCAAACCAACAAGAAAACGAGAATATAGGCTGGCTTATTAAATCAATAATTAATCACTTAACTTAACCTATCAAAAAACACAATCTAAAATTTAAGGAACAATATATTTGCTACTAAGTTCTTTTTTTTTAAACACAGCAACAATCTATCTGGAGTAAAATGTTAAATAGAAAGGCGGTTACAAAAGAATGTAATTTTTTTTTATGGCAGTGGCACACACACTAAAGGGAGATCCTATGGCGCTCGACGAGCGGTGTGTGTGCGAAGATGTTGATTGACACGGCTCTTGAATATTTATAAGTTGTAATTAGTGGGAAACAGATGTCCTGGGAGTGAGTTCCACAGTGATGCAGGGAGCCAGAAAAGGAGTTCTTTTAAAGCGATGTTCTAGGTGTTTCCAGTTGTACGACGGACTGGTGCGCTCTTGCCGTCTGTCGTGACTGTCTGACAGGAGCTGCCAGGGGCGGGATGAGGCGGACCAAATCCTCGGAACATCTGCCGTGAAAGTATCTGTAAAACAGAGATATCTCGGCTACATGTCTGCGGTCTTCCAGACTATCTAGATTCCGGGTCAACTCCGGGTCGCCGACGAGACGCACAGCTCTCTTCTGAATGGAATCCAGCAGCTTTAGGGTGTGCTTTGGTGCGGCACCCCAGATATGTGAGCAATATTCTAAGCACGGTCTTATTTGCGCTTTGTAGAGCAAGAGCAACTGCTGCGGTGTATAAAGTTTTTTGTTGCGAAATAGCGCACCAAGCTTCTGGGAGGCTGATTATGCGATGTTAGCAACGTGGTCATGCCAGGACATATTGCTGTTGACCGAGATACCCAGCAGTCCGATTGACGGAATGGTCGACCCTGCCATAATGATATCAGGGCCCGCTGTATTGGCCCTCTTGGTAAACGTGGCTGCTTGTGTCTTTGCTGCATTGAACTGGACCAAATTTCGGTCGCCCCAAGTTTGAACTTTCTCCAGGTCTTGATTAATTGCTGTAATCTGCTCCTGTCTGCGGTGATGAGTCTCAGTCGCTGGTAAAGGTTTTTCTGATCTAAAGTGGGAGACGAGGGTACTGTCACCTGCAAAACTGTAAACAAGATTATTTGTTTCGGTCAGCAGGTCATTAATATAGATGAGGAACAGAGTTGGTGAAAGTATTGCGCCCTGAGGCACGCCCGCGTTGATGGTGAATGTGTCCGAGATGTGTCCATCGACTGCAACGTGCAGAGATCGGCTCTTAAGGAAACTGGCAACCCAGCTGCAGAGAGAGGCTGGCAGTCCGAAGTAATGTATGACTATTAAAGTAACCGTATGACTATTAAAGTAATTGATGAAATCAACAGAGCACATTATGGAGATTGTGCGGAGACCAATTCAGTTAACATTCGGTTCTGTATGCGTTACCACTAAATGCACTAAATACTACTAACCGAAGTAGTCACTTTGATGCCAACTAAGCTAATTACATCTAGGTATGCGTGCGCTAATAGCTGCACCGATTTTAAATGTAGCGATAATAATATGTAGCAATGAACGGCCACAATAATCCTAAATCAAATGACTTGATAAATTGATAAAAACATAGAATAAAATTAGAGTAAAATTATTGAAAGCTTGGCTATCAATGCCTGACTTATATTATAAGAAAGAAAATTCAGAGTGGTTATGTTACTCGATGAATGAATGAAAGGAATAAAATTATAGAAACTGTTTCAAAGCTCGACTGTCAATGCTTGATTTATATTAAAGAGAAAGAAAATTTAGAGCGATTAATATTAATAAATGAATAAATAAACTTAAGCTTCTCTACGATGCCACTTAGATCCGTTGAACTCTGGTAAAGGTGTCGGGTACCTGTTGGTACTGCTAGGGCACTGTCCCTGAGGGAAAACTAGCCGAGGTTTCGAAAGCTCAGCATTTGGATTGGCTCTAGTGTAGCCTGGTAGTTGAAGTGGTGGCTCTCTAGTAATTCCTGCTTCTAGCCTGCTCGTAAGAGTAGTGGCTACTACGGCCCTCCAGCAAAGCTGTGACCCTCCAGGAAAAAGGTGGTGAACTTTCAGAAAAAGCCCTCGTTATTGTGTGTGAGGGCTAGGGAAATTCGACGGTCTCGGTCTGATCTGACGAACGTGGAAAGCCTCTAATACAGCAGTATTCAGATCCCGATTAATCGGTCGTGTCAAAACACAAACAGAAAATCAACACAATATATTCCCAAAGAAAGAGTAGAATTGAATCACAATAAAATGTTGAGTCTCTACGACTGCACTATCAGCAAACCTTCTCTTCGCCTCGATGGGTATTTTAAAAAAGCCAAATCCTCCGTTATCAGTCAATTTGTCTTTTTCACTTCTACGAGATTAGAGGGGAGAAAAAACTGTAGGGCAGAGAACTGCCGTATCGTATTCTAATGATTCGATACGAGGAATAATCCTAAGATAATAAACAACTTAGTTCTCGATTATTATGGTTGAAAAACTACTGCGGAAGCCACAATTTATTCGCCGAAATTAAGTGATTCAAGAAATACCAGAGAATATTCCCTAACAAAACGATAAACTTTTAAAAATTTAAATCGACAGCTGGCGTTTATAAGAAATGGTACATTCCTATTACTCGGTCGAATGTTACAAAAACTACAGCCTGCCGTGTGAATATATTTAGAAGCAGGAGTCCTAAAACAATCTAACTATCTTCAGAAATGGCGGCCGGCGATTTGTGTTCAGCAACCAAGGGGTTCCCAAACGGTTATGGAATATTCACCCCGTCTGTAAAATATAGATTGACGAATCTACTGCAGCGTATTTGTGGGTTTTATTAACAGAATTCTTAAAAATACAAAAACGGTTTGCTGGCTGTTGCACGATAATGTAACATAAATCGAGCCAAGCCATTCTAATAATAATGTGCATCGCTTATCAACTAAAATAAATAGAGTCACAACGTGTTATAAAAGCTAATACAAATATATCGTTACACTATACTTAGAATATAGTTAATTTATATTAAGAAAAGAGGCAATTTCAAGCGAATTGTTAGCAAATGAAATCAATAAATTTAGAATTAATAAACCGATGAGTACAAAATACAGCATCTTTTTTCCTAAATGGGGCATATAAATGAAATTTTAAAAATATTTGACATTGGCAAAATCGGACTGTTACAACAGTTGTATTTGTTCACAGAACCATTTAAAAAAAGTGTACGTTCGTCGCTAAAACAAATAATTTTTAACAACTAGGGAGTAAGTAACACGTAATATTTCTGTCAATTCCTCGCAAAACTGGATCCTTCAATCAGGGTCGTCCTCAGGTAACTCCTGAAACATTTGCATTTTGTGCAGGTGAAAACGATTAAGTTTAAGTACCTGACGAATAGCTTCATGCGAAATTCCTGTATCGCTCGATATTGGCGTATGGACATTGTAGAATTCATGTAAAAATTTCCTAACACTGCCACTTATGCCGCTTCATCGAGTACTCTTCATTTAACTCTTTGTTTGTTTGCCACTGATCCTGTTTCTTTAAATTTGAGAATCAGTTATCTTACATAAGTATGATTTACATTTTTTCCAGGGTTCATTTCGTTAAAAGCTGCTGTACAGGGTGTCTGGTTATAAATGTAACCCCACTATAACGTTTTTATTTTCCCTCGTATAAAAAAATGTTAAATACAAAAGTTGTAAGTTGTTTCATACAGTTTTCTGCGGTTTTACTAGAAAAACAATCGAACATCGAAATTCTACTGTACAGATTAAATTAATGTTTTTTTAATGGGACACCATATATATTCTTCTATATATCGATAGAGCTCTTTAAAACGAGTTCAGTAATATAAGGTTTGTTGGGTCTAGCTATAATAGTTACCAAGTAAATTGCAAGAATGTCGGGTATCTGATTATTACTGAACCCCTCTCCTAATTACTTATACATACAATTCCAGTAACGTCTCATGTTAAAAGCATATGCTTTCGAAAAGAGAAAGATCATAGGAAGTTTACGACATCTTTTTGGCGGTAACGTCTAAATTTTTGATTCCCCGAAACACGTCGACAAATTTATTGAGGAGGAGTGTTTTTTGCGAAAAATTCGATGGGGCGCCTCTTCCACCCCCTAACCCCCAATGCAACCACCCCAGAGTTCTTAAATGAGACGGGGAGTCGAGTGTTACATCATTTTAACGGGCTTTTTATTCTGTATATTTTGACGTCTTATTTTTTAAATTTGACTTCACCGTTGCTGAATAACATCCATTTTAATGTTTAAATTCGGGATTTAAAAAAATAATTACTTGTTTTGTTTCGAAATGAAACTAAGAGGGCTTTTTCATTCGGTGCTTTATACTTTCACTGAACCTGTACAAAAATAGTTCCACTATGTTTATGCACATTATAATTAGGTATTATTAGCAGAAAATAAAAACATAAATGTGATATCTGAAGCTTACATTGTTTTCGAAACAATTAAGAGTAAAAAGTGGAAAAATGAAATGGTTCATTAAAGCTTATCTAATGAATTGTTCGAAGCATTCATTCTTGACTTCTAAACAATAATACAAAAGCTGTTCAAATGCTTGACACACATTTTGAAATATCTCTCTGGATATACCCCTACACACTGCTATAACGCGATTTTGCAAATGCTCGATGTTGTGGGAAGTGGTCTTATAAATTACGGACTTTAAATGGCCCCAAAGCAAAAAGTCATTCGAGTTTAGGTCAGGTGACCTTATAGGCCATTCTATTGGCCCTCTCCTGTCTATCCACCTTTGTGGAAATCTGTTGTTGAGCCAATCTCGAATATATCTGGCGTAGTGAGGAGGCGCATCGTCTCGTTGAAAGTGAGGAAGCTCTTCATTGATTAATTGATCGCGTTGCCGAATTTGTCCCTCTGATTTTCCACTTCTTCTGTAACAAGTTGATCCATTGCCTCTTCCCGCATGTTCAAATACATCTCTCGCGTCATATTTCCATCTAAAAATAAGGCACTTGCTATAGCCTCGCCGAGATTTCCCGCCCAAACATTAACTTTTTCTGGGTACTGCGTATGACCGACCCTTTCTGAATACCCTGTATATATGCGTGATTTAACCAAAACTGTGAAAGTTCAAATATTGGACTGTCCCCACTGTACTAATTATCTAAATATGAAAAAATAAACGTGAACTGAATATCTGTATGGAAACAGCGCAGGTTCAGTTCAAACATTGAAGTTTTTGGAATTAGGAAGGCAAAATACCACCGTCTCAAAAATAATGTTTGTAGTCTTTGACCTAGAAACTAGCCTCAACTAAATAGACTAAAAATGGAAAACTCATATAATAGCATCAGTTTCAGTTAATAAACTTAAATTTTCCTCGTAGATATTTCGGTCACTCAATGTCAGATCCCGGTACAAGTTACAGAGAACGAAGTGAGATCCAGGAAGTAAGGGAGAAAAAAGATTGTATTCAGCATCTTAAAAAGCTAATTTTAGACAGTAATCTGGCAAAAGAAGATGAGCTTAAGGCAATTGAGGTATCCAATGTTTTTCATTGTGTTCCATTAATTTTAGAATTAACACAATATTAAACAAATTACAAGCGATTGCTAGCAAATATAATTTTATAATTTTGATGAAATGAAAAATCAGTTTAGTAAGGACAGGATATACTTATAATGGTCTTACCTCAAAAACTAGAAGAGTTAGAGAGAAAAGTTAAATATGAAAGTAGTTTGAGGTAAAGTAAGTCTAGAATAGAGGGTGGTCCGTTTTTATGGGACTACCCCAAACTTGATTTTTTCAAATGAAATTCACTACACATTTTTATATTTTCGATTTATACAGCTCACTTAGACTAATTTTTGTTACTAGGCGTGAACAAAATGTGTAGGCACTTTTAAGTAAAATAAAATTTTTGATTTTTTACAAAAATAGGCGTTTCGCCAAAGTGTGTGACTTGAAGTTACGGGGTGACTATAATAGAAACAGGGAGCCGAGACTTTTGAAACTGCCAAATATTTGACTTATGATCACAAATTTGTGATACGGACTTGTTTACTTTCGGGTAGTAGCCCGATATCAAGCTTGCTTGTCCGTTCGAATAGTTCTATTTGAAATGTGGGAATAAATGCTAAATAATGCATAGGTCGCAATTAGAAGAGGAGGAATTGGTTTAAAAGAGGCGAACAAAATATAATGTTCCCATAATCACGTTAAGTAGGCAAGTTCACATAAAAAACCTAGCCAAGTTAACTATCCTTCTTTTTCATTTTACTGGTCTCAGGAAAATAATATAATTAAAATTGTTGGAGCAACCATGGTTTTATAAATTATTCCGGTAATGTAAGTGTCTCTAAACCCCAAATGTGACGCCTATTACTAAAATTAGCCATACATGTGATTCGGCTGAACATCTTCCAGTGAATGTGCAGATAGTATATTAGAAAATACTGGAAATGGTAGTAGAGGAACAACAAAAAATATTTGAAGGAAAATCGAATTATCCGTGATAAACAATCTGGCTTTAGAAATGGACACTCATGTAACACTGCACTACACCATTTTATATTCGCGTGGAAGGACAGTAAACACAGAGGAGATTCAAAGGGCGTAGTATTTATAGATTTTCGCCAAGCATTTGAAACAATAAATATAGCTCTCTTATGTAGAGACATGGTTAGAATAAATGGTGTAGAAGATATCTTATGGAAAGTTTTCAATTCAATTGTGGAGATTTTTCTTCTGAAAACAACTTCATTGATCTACATTGGGATCGATTTTATTCGATTTAATATTTAATTGATATAAAAGAATCACTTTAAAATGTAGCATACATTTATTTTCCGATGATACAATGATATTTTGCATAATAGAGACTATTACAATGCAAATATAAGTGAATTAAAAAAATATATGTTCTTAAAATACCTACATAATAAAATCACCAAATTATTGCTGATAACAAAACAGTGCAGTGTATGTATATGATGTACAGGGTGATCGCGCATAATGTTAACTCCTTTAATTTTTTAGTTTTTCGTACTGGAAAAAATATAAGGATTTATTTAAGCTATTAATATTTTCTTATATACGGGGTATTGCAGAAACGAGCGACAGATCAAGACATAACGTAAGGTGGAGTAACCGGACTCAGGAGTAACTGGGTCATGGATTTATTACTTTTTAAAACGTCGTTGTTTTAGTTTTTAGTGTATTGGCAACATTGTATCAACCCGTCTTCTTCCCGCAACAACGAGTCTAACACTCTCTAACCTCAGTTTCTGCCATGGCGCACTAACGAGAGCGCCTTGAAATTTATTCTGCCTTAAAACTTAAACAACATGTAATTTACATGCGAATTTGTGTAGTTAGTTTCATCACGGTGAGTATTAATGTAATTATGATGATTTGCACTTAAAAACTAAAGTTAAGAATCACGATTTTATGCTGTTGGGGGCCGCGTGGTTTTTATATTTTGATTTAAGCCAAGTATTGTCCCCAATATTTTCTGGAATTGGAGCCTTGTGTCGAGGGCAACTAGAACTTTACTAATCCAGTTACCCCAAAGGTTTACGAAAGAATACTATTAACATTGAAACTCAAGATATAACCATACTTACTTATCCATTATACTTTACCTATACTTATATATTTTGAATTTTGCCGGCTCTTCGCAATGATACGAATCTATGTTCGTAAAACCCAAAAAGGTGCGGGTTCTAAATACACCTACGAAGAGCTTCAGCGTGCGATTGAAGATGTTAAAAATGGTAATAGGGCGACCATAGACGCGGCACTATTTTATCGTATAACAAAAAGTACGTTAAAACACTACGTAATAGGAATTCGAGGAAATGGGTTAACATCGAAAGGTAGCAGAGACAGGCTTTATTATAATGTTAAATCATAATTTTGTCTACTGAAGAAGAAGAAATTGCGAATAGAATAAAAGTAATTGAAAGGAATGGATTTGGGTTAGTTATCACGAGAAAATATGATGGACTTAGTACAAGCTTATATTATTTAATATAACCTACAAACTAGACTTAAAAATCAGCAACCGAGCAAAGACTAGTTTATTTCTTTGAAAAAAAGGTATGGCTTTTCCATAAAAAACCCAAAGTATAGCATATGTTAGACATAATCAAGTAAACCCTTTGCTAACATATGACTTTCTTGACAAGTTAAAAGAGCTTATTACTGAGTTAAAACTAGAAGATAAACCAGGGCAAATATATATGATTGCCATGAAACCTCCTTCTGTCATGACCTATCAAAAACCACAATTGTGGGCGGCGAATGGTGCACCACGTCAACGCCAAACTATTTCTACTGGACGAGAAAATACATCTGTATTGTTCTGTTGTTCAGCTAATGGAAATACCATGCCACTACTTTGCGTGTTTAAGGACAAATACGTCATGGACAACTCCATTAATGAAGGATAATTCACACACACTGCTGTTGCAGTAACTGAGCGAGCCTGTATGGCTACCACGTTATTCTGCAACAGCCTGAGGGATGTTTTCCTCAAAACTAATCAGGAAGAAACACCTGTATTGTTGGCATATGATGGCCACGTGACACTTATTTCAACAAAGTTAATTCAACTAGCACAGGAAAAAAATATGGCCATCTCGCTATCATGAAATTGTAGCGGGTTAGAAGAAATTGCCGAACCACACAACGCACGTCTTACAACCCTTAGATGTTACTGTTTCTATGGGATTAAAATAAAATGGAATAAAGAGCTATGTAGATGGCAGCGACAGAATCCAAGAAAAAATTGCCAAAGCTGAGTTCACATCTGATTCTATACTAACATGGATTGTTGGTGAAATTTCAGAAACAAGCATCATAAATGGATTTGAGGCAACGGAAATTATTTAGAGAAACAAGAGCCACATATAGGCAAGCTACACCTCTTTCAATTCTTAAGCCTGAAGATTTGAAATGCTATACAAATAATAAAAATACACCGCTCACATTAAATTCAGAAGCCGAATCCAATTTTTCAAACCCTACCGTTGAAAGCCCTAATATGACAACAACAGAAGAAGAGCAAATGAATATACCTTCTACATCCGGTCTATCACCTATTCAACAAAATGAACAACTTTCTCCAAATACCTTAGAAGATGGTTTGTGCAGTGAGCCAGACAATACAGAGAACCATGAAAACCAATTAATTAATATATCCGAGACTGGTGAATTAGGAAATACCAAATATACAAATGAGAAGCCGATTACATCCAAAACTGCCTTGGATACACCAAAAAGAAGTTTTGAAGATCTGTCTATAAAAAAGACACAAAAATTATCCCAGGACGAAAAGGTAGAAGACTGCTAACTAATTTTAAAATTATAACATCAACGGAATATTTAGAAAAAGAAAACGCGAAGAAGCTCAAAAATAATAGAATGTATTAAAAAAGAATCAAAAGCCATAACAAGAACAGGAAAAGAGCAAGAAAGGAAAGAAACAGAAAAACATTAACTCATCTACTGATGACGACAGTGATTATTCTCTTCAGAAAAGCGACGACAGCGTTAATTTACGATAATAAAGAAGAAATAAACGAGACTGTGCTGCATGCTGGAGATTATGTAGTGATTAAAATTTATGGAAAGATGACTTTTCTTTCAGACATTACATTGCAAAAACCGACGAAGCTGGTAATGACGGCTACCAGGTCAACTTTTTAAAAGGACACAGTCAGACTATGAGATTTATTTATACAGATGAACAATCCTACGTAAAAAAACTCCGAGGTAGTTCGTAAACTATCTCAGCCTTTAACAAACAAGTCAGCACGGTATGCTAACATGGTCAATTTAATTAAATAATACTGCTAATTTAACAGATTTATCAAATCTCATTAACTAATATGCTCTAGTGTTTCTTTTATTTCACTGAAATACGTATATTTTTAGGGTTAAGTTTTGGTTTATAATTAATGCATTTTTTTACTAGCTTTCCATGGTATTTTTTCATTCTTTATATGATGGCTATCTCCTTACAATAGCTTTTAACCTATTTTAAATGAAATTACTTCTAGTTCTATATTTGTTTACTAAAACTAGTAATGTTTTAAAAGAGACCCAGACACCATACACAGAACTAAATGTATTTATATTCTCAACAAACACTAGTGGTCCAGTAACTCCAATTAGGGGGAGTAACTGGGGGCCCACTGACATATAATAAAAATTAAAGAAAATTTCAGCTATTTTATTTGGCAGTATAGTATTCTTACTGGATGAATACTTCAAGTATATCTTAGTTAAGACTCTTATATATTGTAAAGTTCATTTAAATAAATTACGTTTATCTATACAAAGTTCAAACGTATAACCTAAAGCTTCACGTTTTAAAATCATGACCCAATTGCCCCACCTTACCTTATATTTTAAAATGGAACACATCACAATAAGACCGACAACGAAGGTAGAGAAGCTGAAGCATTTGCCATCAGCTGCGGGCTGACCTAAATTGTAGACGAACCAACTCGGGTCTCAGAGAGGGGCGAATTCGACTCCCTCCTGAATCATTTTCTAACCACCAATCCTGACCAGTACACAATTACAGTTCGTCCGCCATTAGGTACTTCCGACCACAAACTTATTAATACGGTTTGTGATTTGCCACTCCTACGCAAGGATCCACCATTGCCTCGCAAAATCTGGCACTACAATTCTGCAAACTGGCACGATCTAAGGGAGTTCTACCTAGATTTTCCTTGGCTCGACTGACGTCTGCTTTGGCACTGACGACCCGTGAGTCTGCTGCGAAAAGATCACGCAAGTAATCTCCTCAGGAATGGAAGCATACATCCCAAATTTCACCAAGTTACCATCAAAAGGAAAGCTCTGGTTCGACAGAAGATCCGAAAGAGTTGTAGGTAAAAAACAGCAAGCCTACAAGTACTGGCATCAAAATCAGACCGCTGAAAGTTGCAATTATTTTGTCGAAGCGAGAAACGAATGCAAACGTGTGATCGACAAAACTAAGGACAAACACAATCAAAGGATCAGGAATAAACTTTTGCAATGCACCAGTGGTTCGAGGAATTTCTGGTCGGTAGCAAAGGCAATAAGTAACAACTTTACAAAAACGTCTCCCCCACCTTTGACAGGCGAAAGTGGCATCACGGCGACTACAGCCAAGGAAAAAGCCAACATGCTCACCAAAATGTTTTCATCGCACTCTACCTTAGACGTCCATCAAGGCAAGACTCTCCCCATCATATCGAACATCAACACTACATGGCAGAAGTCAATTTTCATCACCGTAATATTCGCAAAATCCTTAAAGAATTAGATACGCAAAAGGCATCAGGACCGGACGGAATACCTGCCATCGTGCTAAAGAACTGCTCCAGGCTTTTTCTCTGTCTTACGGAAAAGGGATTTACCCATCCTCTTGGAAAGTGGCTCGAGTGCAACCTGTTCCAAAAAAAGGCAAGAATATCACGCCGTCAAACTATCGCCCAATTGCCTTGCTTCCAATATTCTCCAAAGTCATGGAACGTGTAGTCAATCGGCAACTACTCAAGTACCCCGTGAACAACAGAATAATCAGCGATAATCAATACGGCTTTCTCAAAGAGAGATCGACAGGAGATATATTGGTCTATGTCACTCATTTATGGAGTAGGGCAATTGAGAACTACGGAGAGTCTCGAGCGATTGTGTTGGATATTTCAAAGACATTCGACAGAGTTTGGCATGACGGACTGCTCAACAAACTCTCTCTACAGCTGGCTTGCCAGTTTCCTTAAGAACGGATCTCTGCATGTTGCAGTCGATGGACACATCTCAGACACATTCAACGCGGGCATGCCTCAGGGCGCAATACTTTCACCAACTCTGTTCCTCATCTATATTAATGACCTGCTGATCGGAACGAATAATCATGTTTACAGTTTTACAGATGACAGTACCCTTGTCTCCCACTTTAGATCAGAAAAACCCTTGCCAGCGACTGAGACTCATCGCCGCAGACAGGAGCAGATTACAGCAATTAGTCAAGGCCTGGAGAAAATTCAAACTTGGGGCGATCGAAATTTGATCCAGTTCAATGCAGCAAAGAATCAAGCAGCAACGTTTACTAAGAGGGCTAATACAGCGGGCCCTGACATCATTATGGCAGGATCGGCCATTCCTTCATCCTCGTCAATCGGACTGCTGGGTGTCTCGGTCAATATCAATATGTCCTGGCATGACCATGTTGCTAACATCGCAAAATCAGCCTCCCAGAAGCTTGGTGCGCTATTTCTCAACAAAAACTCTATACACCGCGGCAGTTGCTCTTGCTCTACAAAGCGCAAATAAGACTGTGCTTGGAATATTGCTCACATATCTGGGGTGCCGTACCAAAGCACACTGGATTCCATTCAGAAGAGAGCTGTGCGTCTCGTCGGCGACCCGGAGTTGACCTATAATCTGGATAGCCTGGAACACCGCAGACACGTGGCCGAGATGTCTCTGTTTTACAGATGCTTTCACAGCAGATGTTTCCAGGACTTGGCCCGCCCCTGGCAACTCCTGTCAGACAGTCACGACAGACGGCAAGAGCGCACCATTTCGTCGTACAACTGGAAACACCTAGAACATCGCTTAACAAAAACTCCTTTGTCTGGCACACTGCATCACTGTGGAACTCACTCCCAGGACATCTGTTTCCCACTAATTACAACCTACAACTATTCAAGAGCCGTGTCAATCAACATCTTTGCTCACGAACCGCTTGTCGAGCGCCATAGGATCTCCCTTTAGGGTGTATGCCACTCAGGGCCGACGAGAGAGGGTGGCAGACGGGACAAATTCCCGGGGCCCGTATGCTTTGGGGGCCCGGAGACCGGGCTTCTATTCAATAATAAAAAACTACATCGATATTATTAAGATCGCCATCGCAAAAGCTAAATTCGGAAAACGCAACATGACATTTTGTAATTTTATGGTCCTTGTATCATAGGTAAAGTATTCGCTAACGTTACATTTCGTGATTCGTCTATTTAGTAACAGATAACATTAACATGTGATGACGCTTATTTTGATTCGATAATAACGCTTAGAACATTTTCCAAATAAAATCGTAATCGTTACGTATAATGTACTTATGCAGTATCAAAACTCGAATGAGGCCTAAGGCCTAATATTAAATAGGTTAAACTCTAAACTTTTTTCGATATTGCATGTGTGTCAGAAAGGAACCATATTAGATTAGGTATATCATTAATATTAATATCTTCGGCATCGCAGAATTAGCGTTATGTTTGATAACAACTTGGCCAGCATTTTCCAATCAAAACAAAACAGAGTATCTCACCTCCTGTGTTCTGTATCTCAGTTACTAATTATGTAATTTTTATTTAAACAGATAGAGTGTACAATGGGAAAAATATTAAAATCCTAACTTAATTACTAACAGAAGACGGGAGGTGAAATGCCGGCCCGGACCTGTATAATTATTGCAATAAGTTCAATTCTAATGATATTTTTTATTTAAAAAAAATGGTTTAAATTTTTGTCGATATTTTTAAATTTAGTTTTTTGTTTTACATGGCTGGTGGCCGAAAGAGATTTTCTGGTTCACAGTACCGAAGGAAGAATCGAGGCTTTCGAATTTAGCAATAATAAGTATCAAAGAAAATATTTGTTCTAATTTAGATGTAACCGATTTAATTAGAGAATTTGCAGTTAAAAAGGCAGTAAAAATCAATTTTAACATGTAAACCCGTTTAGCTGGCTTAAATATATAAATTTTATTTTAATTTCATTTTCATTTTTATGTATGTCAATAAATCATTATTTACAATTTAACTTTAAAAAATGTTTTTTATTAATTTTCCCAATTTGAAATGGGATAGGCAGGACAAGTGCGTCACACGTCACAAAACCTGCATTGAAATTATTCTAATAAGGTCTAGACAAATTTTGTGAAAATGCTATAGATAGGCGATTATTATTGTGAAGTTTTGTACACATTCCAAAAACTTATGAAATTTTCCCGCAACACTCTTCCATCCTCCACATCTCAGATGCGGCTGGAAATTTAAGGCTTTATGCCTACATTTTTTGGAGTCTCAAAATGAACATTATTGGGCGTGGTACGTGAAAAATTTTTCTACCTCCGGCGCCGCCTGCGGCGTGCTTCCATCTTTCAATTTTGTACTGTTGATAGACAGTATAGGGGCCCAAAAACCTGAAGAGTCCCGGGGCCCGTTTCGGCTCTCGGCGGCCCTGATGCCACTGCCATAAAAAAACTGCCTTCTGCCTTCATTTCTGAACATATTTTATATGCATGATATCGTGTGTCTAAGTCGGTCTAATGGATTTTGGCTTATTAACGTTTCAAAACTCAATTATATAGGTAGGCGACTTTTCATGACTACCATATTATAGCTCCGTTAATAGTAGTACACACAAATTTTGGTTAAAAATAGTAAGTAGTAGAAAATATTATTTCCACCAAGGAGAGGCAATTTTTTTCAAAGAGGGGTATTAGACAATTTTAATATAGAAAGGTAATATTATATTCTTGTTTGACATAAAGGAAACCCCTCCTTTATCTTTAACGCAATAGCAAATAGAATGTTGACATCATAAAATATTAGTATTTTACATTTTATAGCATTTGAGATGAGCAGATGTCTTTCCTTAAATTGAGTAATGCCACGAGTAAACAAACAAGTTAAGTGATAATTATAATTGTTAAATATCGAATTCTAATTTCTATAAAAATTTAAATTGTATTATTTTATAATGTGGACACCCTGTTTGCTATTACTTTAAAATTTTACATGGGTAGGTTCTCGATTATGCCAAAAAAGAATACGACATAATCTGACCGTTTAAAAATTACCTAACAAAATTCCTTGTTGTGCCATAATCGCCGGAGAGGTAGGTACTTTCTTTCAAAATATTTAGCATATATTATAATTTCTATAAAATCGGATCATTATTAACGGAGTAGTGAGTCACCCTGTATTTCTCGACTTATATGTATTTCCTATACCTGGTATTGAATTTTCAATCGTTAGTAAGTCAAAAACGGTTCAATTAAGACACATGGTATTATATATAATTTATGTTCAGAATTGACAGCGAAATTTTTAAAAATGCATTAATTTACAAGGTGCTCCATTTAAAAATATATGCCTTTGATCTGTCACTCGTTTCTGTAACACTCTGTATATACGAAGCAATATGTTGCAAATAGTTTGCATACATTTTGCGTTTAAAATGTTTTCCTTGTTCAAAAAATAGGAAAGTTAAAGGGTAACATTATACGCGATCACCTTGTACATATTACTCTATCTCTAGCAGTGCAACCGTTTAACAGAACAGGCTTATCTACATTATTTTGCATATGTCTGAAGGTTAAATTAGATTAAATCAAATTACAAGCTTATAATTTTTCGACGGAAGGTGCATTAACGAAAGAAATAGGAATAATGCAGTAGTTAGGAACAACAAAATTGAGCGTGAGCGGATTAAAACTTTTTTTTTATCTTCCTAGGATATTTCTAGAATAGATCGGCAACACCTGAATGTCCTGTGATACTCTTATCAAAGAAATGTTTAAAAATCTGTAATTTCCATTATTCAATAATATACAGAGTGTATTATTTAAAAAATACATAATTTCAATTTATAACTTTCTTATTTGATACTGAAAGTAGGAAAATTGCCTGTTTACTTTGGATCACTTTATACACGCAATTATACCATCACATTTTCTTTATTTTCTGTGTTATTTTTTTACACGTAATTCTAAGAGCTTTTCTATTCTTTATTAATACAGGATCAAAACAAAGCAAAAATAGCTAAAGAAGTTGAACAAGCTGAGAAAGGCAAACCTCCTCCACTTGAAGAGCTTACAGCAGATGCGTATACGATTTGGCCAGATAAGGTCAGGATGCCGAGAATGTTGGAATGGGTTCCATATAAAACAATCGCCCACTATACACCAAAGTAGTTTATAACTGACCTAATTTATTTTATTTTATTGTATCTTTGTAAACTATCTGAAAATACATTATATAGAGTAAATAGGCTGCTTTACTTGTAATATATGTATGACTACCTTGAAATTTCAGCAACTGACAATATCGTAAAAATAAAATATAATCTTATACAGGGTCCTACAACATCCTCATTTTTTTTTAAATATATGAAATATCCATCTTGTGTATTTTTCCCGTTGAATCTGAAAAAACAAGCAAGAAAATTATTTGAATTTAACCCAAACTAACTCAAACAAATGACATGAGATTATAATTTTCTTAATGGCACACCTTATCATTGGCTCGTTTTCGTATGCGTCTCATTTTTTTCGATACGTTCAATTCAGTAACAAAAGAATTAATTTAATTCAAATGAGAATTATACGATTTGCGAAAGAGGTAACAATAAATACCTGAATTGCCAAGACACAAAAGGGCAATATCATGTCAAAGTCAGGCGCTTAGTGTTGTTTAGAATGAAATATTCCTTGAAAGAACGATTTCTGATCATAAAACTCAATTTTAAATGTAAAGCGTTTATTCGAAGAAACTAAGTCTTTACATGGTAAGAAGCGCATGGTTGCAAGAACCATGGTTCGAGACCGTTCAGTGCTGAATTAGTTAAGAAACAAACCAAGGAATTCAATTGCAGAAGCTTGTCGAAATATTAGTTATAGTCCAAGAAGGCAAACAACTAGTTACAGTAGCATCCAAAGAACTTTGAGACAGTATAAAATGATTCCGTTTCGAATTCTTCTAGTCCAACAACTGATGACAATACAGAAGGCATTCGATTTTCAATTAGTCTCCTGTTTAGTAATAACGAATCAGGATGGAGGTCCAGATTTATTTTAAAAAAAAGTTATTGTGCTTATTTTTTTCCACTGTTGTTTAACAGGCCATAGATACCTACTACTTTAAAATGAAATTGGTAACCTTCTAGACGAACTAGCACTGGCAGAATTTGAAAATATTATATGGCAGCGGTATGTTGTCGACTTCTTAAAGCAGGGGTACCCTGAGTGGATTGTCCGTAATGGAACCATGAGATGGTCACCAGATAGTACCGATATTACAATAATGGACATGTTTACATGGGTACATTTGAAGACTGTAAGATGACTATAACACCTTTTTTTAAATATATGGAAAGCCACAAATGCAGTCTATGTGTGATATCCCTGTACATAATTATTAACCAGTCCGGTAAAATTTTACTGGACCTTAAACCGCAGGACCTTTCAATACTGAATCAAGCATGCAACCTGAATCATTTAATTGATTTAACAAAATCACATATAAACCTAAAGATTAAAATTTAAATTTTTATAATGCAATTTTTCTCCCAACCGCTATGAATATTTACATTTAATCCCAACCAATTAAGTACTTTATTTGTATAGAGCAATTTGAAACACATTACGACTCTTGTAAGTGAGTATACTTGAGAAAAAATTATACAGTAATAGTTTTTAAAAAGCAGTTCTGTTCAATTATGTATAGTCTGACATCGCTGTTTATCAACAAGCGAAATTTTATTACCTAAAAAATCTTAGTCATTCCGGCAACAGCGCCCTTTAACGATAAATAAATGGCTCTCCCTCAAGAACAATTTTATCTCTGTCGACGCAATTTTTAGAAAATTAGGAAAACTACTTAGTGAAATTGAAACGGTCTCGCTGGCTTTATCATCGAGATAAAATAACTAAGTAAACACGGCAAATTTTGTGGAAAATTGGGTCATCAGAACGTATTACCAGTAAGAGGAAGGGGAGAAAACTATTTCATGGATAGGCATTTATTTTATGGTAACTTTTATTGTTTGGTTGGAAGATAACCTTTTAATGGAGTTACCTTAAGTTATTGCTATTGATGTCAATGGTTACATATATTCGCAAATCGTAAAATACAATTAAACGTTCAGGAAATATATAATAAGAGAAAACATGATACACCGGAAAACTCCATCGATATACTTGTATTACTCAGAGGCAGGTTATTTTACGTATGTTCAGGCGGATTGCATTTTAGCATTTAAGTAAATTCTTTTTTTTTAACTCCTAGAGAGATCTCCACTCTGCCCAACGGGCAATAAGCATTGTAATGACTTATTATAAATTGCAATATATTTTGCATCGGCTTAATGCAACAACACCTCTACAAAAGAACAAAGTGTTCAAATATAATTTTGCTCGTGACGTCTTGCATGTAGGCCTTTGCGATATTGCGATTTGGAGCGAAGATATAGGAGGCGGGCTTGCGGGTGGAAGGATAATCGCGATCCAGGCGCAATCGGTTTACTACAGTACGATTTCTCCAATATTGTAAAAATATATTTCCATAAAATGTTTTTTCCTCTGTTTATATTGTGGTATTTCATAATTTATTTATCTAATTATCTTATTCATGCACTTTCCTAAAATAATACAGTGGACATTAGAATCTGCCGTTCGATGATCGGTGACGCGGCTGAGCGTAGTGTAGAAATTCTCGAAATGGGAACAAGTAAAGAAGTACGTTGTTAATTCTGTGTATTATTACTAACCATCTCTCTAAATATATACATAAGTACATATATATTAGATACATTATTCATATTATATATCTATACCTACAAAACATAGACACCTTGCTTTCATATACATATTTAAAATCATGCATATACTTGCCAGATTATTTGCAGATCTCAATAATTTTCAGTATTGCTGGTCGCACCACCCGGCAATTATCAAGACTCTACTGTATTTTCCATATGGAGCCGGCAACAACGCAAACAAAACAAACAGTTAGTTTTCAAATTTTCCGATAAATAATGGCTGCCGTAAAAGGTAATTAGTGTTATTTTCTTGCATTTTTCTGAAATCAGAACTATCCACGTGTCTTTCAGTGCGTGATACTTATACAGTTATAAAATTTTGTTCGTGTTTAATTGTACGTTTTCTCTCGTTTGTGGCCGGCGGTCTCCTCTTATGGCTTTGCCTTCTCTCGGAGGGGCCATTTCTTACATATTCGGAAAGGGAAGCATCAAGGGGTGAAGCCCTAAATTGGGGCTCCTTGAGGCCCAAAGCCCTGAAATGGGGCCCATTTTTCACAGATTTTAAAATGGGGCACCCCGGGGGCGAAGCTTTTGAATGGGGCGTCCGGTGTGGGAGCTTCATATTTGACACATTTGGAAAAGGGGCTCCCTCTCTGGAGCGTAGCCCTAAAATGGGGCCTCAGAGGGGCGAAACCCTAAAATGGGGCCTATGGTACGGGCGTTCCATTTTTTTACAGATTGAGGAATGGAGCCCCCGGGGGTGAAGCCCTAAAATTGGGCCTCAATCCTTAAAAGGGGGCCCCTGGTATAGAGTCTCATTTTCTACAGGTTTGCAAAATGGGGCTCCTGGAGGGTGAAGCCCTAAAATTGGGCCCCCTTTGGAGAGATCTGGGAATGGGACCTCTGACGACGAATCTCTAAAACGGAAACGAAGCCCTTTTATACAACACGAAATTACGATCCATTTAAACCGATCCGATAGAACCGAATTTCAATCAAACCCGTATTTATCCCCTTTTGAGCAATTTTGATTCAAGAATCCGGTTCCGATCCAATAAAATAAAACAAAGAAAAAGGTATCTAAAACAAACGGGCATGCAACTTGGAGCAACGTAAAAGATGGATAAAGGAAGAAGATCTGTGGACTTAACCTAACCTACCAACCTTATTATTTTTCATTATTTAATTTATTGTGTTGTTTTTGCTTTTATTTCCACTTGATATGTCAAAAATAAAACTAAAGTGTTATTTCACAATATTTGTCGAACGGCTTAAAAAAAATAAATGTAGAGTGAAGGCTGTGTGCATGTACGAAATGTACTAAATGAAACAATTTTTGAATACCATGCGTAAAATTTAATCCAAAATAACATCTAAAATAGCGTAACAGAGCGCTTTCGGCCAGAGCCATCATCAGTGTTACTTGTCAGTAGAACAAAAAGACATATCCACGAAGAGGCACAAAACTACAACAGACGACAACGGCCACATCAAAATTTAACTAACACGTTACATTTTTTGAAAGGTTCACATAATTAAACAATTAACAAAGGACAAAAACCGACGTGGAAACCACGTTTTAATGGAACGTTCCATTAAAACGTGGTTTCCACGTCGGTTTTTGTCCTTTGTTAATTGTTTAATTATGTGAACCTTTCAAAAAATGTAACGTG
>MU187448.1:487-23103 GCA_016904865.1 Pissodes strobi | reverse complement strand
GTTAGTCGTTCAATCAACGTTCGATAAATATCAGTTGGTTTTAATATATTTTAGCCATTTGATCCGGTGTCGGTACGGTATAAGTAATTTTAACGTTTGCGTTACTTTTAGTTAATCGGCAAAATTCGGTTAATTTGGGCTAGTTTTAATTTACTTTAACATTTTAAATGTGTTCTGATAAGTTTTAGCCCGTTTTGGTTTGGTTTCTTTTAGTTAGTTTTATAGTCATTCAATCAACTTTGGGTTACTTTGAATTAGTTCCAACTTATTTTAACCATTTGAACCGGTTCCGATACCTTAATTATGACCAATTTTATTTTTTTTGGTTAGTGATGGTTAGTCAGCAAAATTCAGTTTATTTGGGTTGTTTTAACTTACTTCCATATTTTTAATCTGTTCCTATACATTTAAGCCCATTTTGGTGTTTTTTGTTACTTTTGGTTTGTCATTCAAACAACTTGCGGTTACTTTTAGTCAGTTCCAATTTATTTTAGTCATTTAAACCGGTTTCCATACGTTCCATACTCCATACGTCAATTCTGTGGCTGCGCGTGACAGAGTTTTGGTGTTCGAAATTGTCGATACCTTTTTTTCATACCAGTTTTGATACCCAATCAGTCTGAACAAAAAAATTGGAGATCTGGTGATGGAACTTTATTGACTTTCAATATTTTATAATTTAATATCCCTCAAAAATATTAATAAAGACTTTTAAATACATTTAAATTATGTGCTAAAACATTCGTTTCCAAACTTTTCAATATTCAGATTTAATTTATTCCCATTTTTAGTTTTTGCGTAATCGATTTAGATTTGAATTTTGGTGACAGAAAAAATATTACGAAAAATTAAAATGCAACGCCTATGTTTGTTTACCCATAGCCACTTTCTGTACCACAGTTTCATTGATAAATACGCACGTCACAGTCTGTGCTTTACGATATAGTTTTCTAGAAAAATTATGAATGACAGACTTTGTCTTTTTAAGTAAGTAGTCTTAAAATGTAACTGCATCCGGTCGGTCCGATCGCATAGTTTCACGTTGTATACGTAGTCAATATTAATAACTTTCTAGCTTCTTCGGCATTCACCTTCATGATTACAAGTGTGTGCTCTAGCTTTAAAGAGGTAGTTCACATAGCTCTCGCCTCAAAAATTTATTTTGAAAGACTCTATAATTTTATTAAAACCATTAGAGAAAATTTAGAGAGGAAATTGGGTATGTAGTTTTTGCACAATAAGTGATAATAATGTTATTAACGGGAAAGTAATTTGCCATTTTTCAACTACAAACCAACTTAGTATTATTTGTCTTCCCCTGGTCATTATTTTACTTATTTGACATCGTTCACTTACTCAATTCTATTTTTAATAATTGGCTTAACTCTAAACTTGATCGACTGTGTTATTTTCCCGATTTTGACGCTTTTAAGATTAAAAAATGCTCTTCTTTTTCTGCGATCAAAAAATTTCAGGAACTGGAGTATGATAATCTGTTAAAATTCGGCTATTCTTTAAACCTAGAATATTGTTTCCTTCATCTTCAGAGCGACGAAATGTAAATTTTTCATCAAAAATTTGTAACTCTTTCGTAGTAGAGGCTTTAAGATATTTTGGTAGCCGTATACCACACCCTCAAGATACGGTTGACTTGGCAAACATCATAACGATGCGATGTGGTGGAAAAGAGTAAATGTAAAAACCCCATTCAAAGGCAAACATAAAAGTGAAATGTTTCAGGAACCTATCGTAAAGGAACGACTGACGGGCATTGAGTTAGATAGATTTACCTATTTTTATTGTATAAAGCAAACATGAAAAGTGGAAAGGATTTTAATAATAAAATTATGAAGGATCAAGAAAACCTACTAAATCCACCCGATAATATATTTTCAATGGTCGATGTCTGTCCTTTAAAAGAATATTTATTGAAAGTTGAAACCTTATTCGCACCGCGGTCTCTCACTTTAATAGAATAGATTTTCAACTACAGATTGTCTCTAGCAAGGCGACATTCAATGTCTCGTTTTCGAATATACGAAATCCAATTGCTGTATCCTGATATAACCGATAAGTTGTAAAGGTTACAATATGTGCTTTACATAACGAGTGAAGAGTTACACCGAATACTATTATCTATCACGGAATTGTAGATGCAGACGAATTTGAAAACGGAATTGATTCCGATATTCGTTGAAGAAAACAAGTCATAGGAACATTTTGGCCCGAGTTAATTATACCGATTGGTTTATAGGTGATGATTCTGTAATAATTTAATCATAAGTAAAGACGATGATACTAGTATAATAATCGCTTATCGAAATAAAGTTTAATTATAATATATTTTTTTCCTACTACTGTTGAATTATTTGCTCATTACAGCTTTGCTTATCATTAAATAATAATGCCCATTATTTCATGTCCATTGAAAAACAATCCATTATCCACGGGCTGCAAATATTCACAGGAATAGCAGTTGCTATGTGATGAGGAAGTAATCATGCACAAAAATGATTTTATAATCAAAAATATTGACTAGACATTAACCGCCCGGGCCGAAACGATAAATTTCTATACAGATTTGTGATTTTCAATAAATTTTATGGTGAAAAATGTATAATATCAAGTGATGACAAGTTTTCTGGAATTCCGCCAAAATTTATGGAAGCTGCTAGAATAACATTTATAAACGACCCACTGGAGAAATCTCACCAGAAGTATAATAGTATATTATGTGATAGTGTATAAAGCACGCGCGCACATATTTCAAAACACGACGCGCAGCGGAGTGTTTTGTAAGTCGCAAGAGCTTTAAAGGCATCTTATACACGTATAGCATACGCTATTTTTTTATTACGAATGCATCATAATCTCAAATAGTATATTGTGTAACAAGTGCGTGAAGTTAACTTTTATACACGAATGTGATGTTTGCGGCCCGAGCCGAAGGCGAGGGTCGCAATATCACATGAGTATATAAAAGTCTTCACGCACGTGATGCACACTATACTTTTTCTACGACCGTAAATTTTCGGAAAATGAATTTACCTTATTTTGGTTTTGCCAGGATACAAATTTTTGATAAGTACTTTCGTAAATTTTGAGGGATTTGCTCGGCAATAAGGATTCGCTTGCAATATTGGCTGCGGCTGTTATTTCTGGTGGAGTACCACATAATTCCAGATCAGAATCTGAGTCCATAGTTTTGAAATTTCTAACAATATTTGCACGATCAACGTAATTACACAATAATTATTCTTTTTAATGACAGTTGTCATAGCTCGCAAAACTTCAATCAAAATAGGACAAGCATAGCCACCTGTTCATTTTGGATTCGCGCGTACATGGGCTCTTATGGAAGTATGCGTGAAATAAATCCCATAAGGAATACGTTGTACTTCACGCACCGGTGCGTGAAATTGTACTTCACGCATTAGTAGTGATGCGTGAAAGCATATTTCACGCACGGTCGTAGAAAAAATGTTTTAAATATTAAACTTAAGGGATATATTGACGAATATATTAATCTGTCACATTTGACATGATCAAATGTTTCTATAGCAACCTTTAAAAAAGTAGGCGCATCATAAACATCATTTTATGCACGCTGCAGCGTGCGATATTCGTTGATTATGATGCATGCGTAATAAAAAACTATATAATGATATGCCAATTTATTTGTAGAATGATTTGAAATTTACGTTTTCTCTTACAGCTAATAAGAGTATATTTTATTTAAAAAAAAACTCATTAATTTTACCAAGTTGCAATGAACCATTAACCATTATACATTACATATTTTATTTTCAAAATTTGCAAAAAAATATTGTCGATTTTCTTAAGAGATCCTCTATAAAATAATAGTAGAAAAGATTTAGTTCTAATCGCGTGTGACAGCTATTACTCATTCGGGTAATTCGCTAACCCTCGTGCTTCAAGTTATCATCCTCATAAATAATGGCTATCATTACATGCTCCTTGAATAAGATACCATTTTGTGGATTGACATTTACATGTCCGTGTAACATCATATCCGCTATTGGAAATCAAGCTACCTCTGAAACATATCACATTTCATCAGTAACTATTCTAGGTATCTTGCTATGTATATATTTTTTTCTCGGTCGTATGCATTCATAATCGAACGATTTTATGTTTTTACTACTGCAGAATCAAATCCATCTATTTTCACAACATCTAAAATATGTATTCTTATTATGATGTTCTTATACTATTTCCATACATATTTCAAAAGCATAGACTTCTAAAAACTTAATTGTCAATTCGGCCTTAAGTAAACCCCACTTTCTGAATCACCAAGGCGTGAATTCTCGAGCAATTGGAAAACAATCCGCGTGTAGAGAGATATGGTCTGATGGTGCGATTTTTCTCGTCGTATGAAAATCGATAATAGTATATTATATACCTAGGTTGAGAAGTAAGCCATTATTTACCGAGCACTTTTATATCCTGAGGCGCGTAGCGCCGAAGGATATAATGTGCGAGGTTAATAATGACCTTCTCAACCGAGGTATATATAGATTTTTTTTTACTACTAACACTGATATATTACCATATTTGATTCGATTTGATTTTTATATTAGTCATTTTCTACTTATTTTTCAAATAGTTCGAAATATCAGGTAGCCTGGAAGTTCAGTTGTCTAACTGACAGATATCGTAACAATAGGTCTGTTCTAGCAGCGATTTCAAACTAACCTAAACTAACCCAAACCGTCCGGAGTTTGCGCATAACGATGTAAGCGTCGCTTATACGGCTATGCGCAAACTCCGTATGGTTTGGAACCGTTTGAAATCGCTGCTAGAACAAACCTATAATCTCCTGACAGGTCCATACATACAAAGTACCTTCTTTCCATCTAAATTTAGACAAAATCGCATTATTAATAAGAATATTATGGGGAGTCATGAAAAGTGAGTTATACTGTATTAAATTTTTTTACTAATAACACTGATATTTTGATTATTTTGATTTTGAAATTAATCATTTCCTACTCATTTTTCAAATAATCCGAAATGGCAACTAGTTGTCAAACAAACAAGTTTGACATTTTGACATTTTCCGTTTCCATTTCATTATTGTCCTAGGTTTTTTCTAATATTATTATTTACCTAGGGTGAGAAATGTTACTTCTCATTTGAGGAATGGAATAAATAATGGTGATTTATCATGTTAGTAGGAAAGAAAATTATATTGTAACCTGCCCTAAGCGTTGGATACCAAATATGTAACCTTATTTTCTAATTGCGCATTAGGCGGTCCATATGCCAGGTTTACTCAGCGGAATCAATTTTTTTAAAAGGCGCGGGTCTATGACTTGGCAATTAGGATAGGGCACCACTATTTTTTTGAAAAGAAATTTATCAATGATTATTGATCCTTAAAAATTGGGTAATAAGATTTAGAAAACTACCCCTAAAAAAACGTTGAACAATTTTGAATACACATATTAGGTATTATTTTGACTGCAATTTACCAAATTAAACATCAAGGTCAAAACTAACTTCTTTATATCAAAATGTAAGCTTACACCAACTCGCAAATCAATCTGAGGTTATGGTTACGCTCTTAACTAATGAGAAGATTCACTTGTAAAGTATCTTACCGATATTACAAGAATAATAAATCAAAGCAACATAAGGTACTACTTACCTTACAGTTTAAAATTTTTGTGAAAGTAGAGCCTCTTCGGCTCTGACTCCAAGGTGTAAACAGCACAGGTGCTAGTTTAGTGACCCTAACGATGCTGAAAAACCTAAAGGAAACTGGAAAACGGTCAACGTGTTTACTGTTATTTGCATTTACTAACCATTTTCATTTTTAGATTTGTTCGTTATTGACAACGGGGGCAGATTTGTTCCTCGAAACGTCGACCGATTTCCAGTTTATTTTAAGTTTTTCAGCTTCACTAAGCTATATACGGTAATTAAGGCATATGACGGGCAGTCATTTGATTTTATATTCATTAATCAAAATGATACAAAACAGTAAGAAATACAAGGTAATTTAGGCTACCTACAGTCGCCTAACTATATGATCATTAAATAAAATGATATATCACGGTAAGAAACATACGATAATTAAGCAAATGACCTACAACCATTTGGTTAAATATTCATTAATTAAAATGATATACACCGGATGGCAAACTACCTACAGTCGCCTTGCTACAAATCCATTAATCAAAAGGATATATAACAATAAGAAATATACGGTAATTAAAGCACTTAAATAAATTGAAATCGATTTTACTTGATTCTGGTCGACTTGTAACTGACTCTTCCTGCGTAGTACGTCTCCACCATGTGGTTACGTGAACCTGATAAAGACAGGCCTCAGTGCGGCTAACTGACAGCAGGATTTGCTAGGTCCACGTGACACTGATACTCTCGAACATAACACTCGTGACGAGCATACCTTTTAAGAAAAGGGGTCACCGTACTAGTATATTACACAACGTTTATAAACGATAAAGCCAATAATTTTAGAAAATATGCATTCTACTTTTGATTAATACTGCAACGACACACTCAAGCGGTAGTCAGACCTAAGGGTCAAAAATAGCAATGATAAAATCAAATACGAAAAACAGCCTGCTCGCCTTGAGTGTTCAGGCCAGAAGGACTATTAAGTTTCTCAAAAAGGAATATATACCACCTTTGTCAATTGGCGCTCCAAACGGATATACCTATCGAGCGGGTTGGTACTCCGGAGATAATATTGCGAGAAGTAAGATAGCGAGAATATCGTTAACACAAATCGACCAGTAAAAGGAGAAAATAGCAATACTGTATTTAATAATATTTACAACGTTACAATATGCCTATTACAACTTCTCTTGTCATGTGAAAACTGTTCCAGTGCCTCGATAATTCACACCATGAAAGAGACAGAGGAGTATTTAGATTTACGTTGCCTTAGCGGACGAAATCCATAAAGCCTTCGAATTAGCATTTGATAGTACCTACAGGGAACTAATTGGTAAAATGAAATATTTTACGAAAACGAAAAATTTTTAAACATAAAACAGCAACTAATCAGCTTTGTCAGACAAATTGTCTATTTCTCAACCTCAGATTTTTTAAATAACGATGATTCGTCTCTGGCCCCAGTATGTAAATTGCACAAGTACTAATTTAGTGAAAAATTAGCTGAAAAACCTATAAAAACTGAAAAAGGCTCCACATTTCCAGGGAAAAATCTGCCCTCGTTGACAAGAATGAGAAATCTAAAAATGAAAGTGGTTAGTATACGCAATTAAAATAGTAAAAAGCTTGACTTTGACATTGTGATCAGCTTTTTAATAAAAAAAACTTGCTTTTTCATAATGGAAACAGTGTCCATAGTCCATAAAAATAATATGGATGTTTAGCCAGTCAAACCTGTAATAGAACTCACAATTCAGTTTGATTAGATATACCAAGTAAATTCAAAACTTGACAAAGTGGACGAGCTTTTTACTGTTCTAATTATATTTTACTAATCACTTTAATTTTTAGATCTCTCGTTCTTGTCAACGATGGCAGATTTGTTCTTCGAAGCGTCGAGCATTTTCCAGTTCTTTTAGGTTCTTCCGCTTTGTTAGGGTCACTAAATTTACATTGTGCAATTTACACCCTATGGTCAAAGCCGAAACGGCATTATTCAAAAAGTATACAACCGAGGTGAACATGAATCCTCCACAGTAATATAGAACGTATCTATAATTGTCGGATTCATATTTACATGTATTTACATGTAAATACATTGATTTCAAAATTATTTTCGGCATTTACTTTATATAAATTGGAAATTGCTTTGCGCGTAACAAATTAATCCACTGATTCCTTTAACTCTTGGCCACCCCCAATTTATATCTTACGTTTCCTTTGCGAAATAATGAGAATGATTGCGGAAAATAATTCTCCTATAGACGTTTTTATTTGTCAGGTCGAAAGAGGGTCGTGTATAATTTTTCGTAATGGCCAATTTATTTTTCAAGGTAAGGGCTTCTAAAATGAAATCATAATACATTTCAGGTTCAGTAGCGTTTAAATTGCCTCATTTAAATTTTGGTAAATATCTTTTGTCTTCCATTTTTATATCTTTTTTAACCAAGAGGCGGAACGAAAATATATATCTTTATCGTTTAGAGCGTCTCTGTGAAATATGTGGCACTCTTATTATTTATTGCGTTTGTTATTAAGTTAATCGTATTTCTGAGGAGATAAGTCTCTGCACCGGGCAAATTGAGCATTTGAAATATTGGAAAATTTATTAATTTCTGTAATAATAAATATGATTGAATGTACAATAATTTTAAAAGATGGGAAATAAAAAATTCAAGGAATTAAGTATAATTTTTCTTGAATAATATTATTTTAATTGAATTTTTATTCACATAAATGAATTAAGAGTATGCAAGTAACTGGAGGGAAATTACTATCTAAAATGTTAATTACCAATATACTGGTAAATGTACCCAATATATTATGTAGGCTTCTAGAATATATGATTGTCACCCTCTAATTCATGACATCACTATTTCGACACCTTGTAATTGAGGGTCAAAAGTTACTATCTGCTTCGTTCGTCACTGATGTGGCATTTTCTTGTTAAATCGGTCTAAATTATTTTGAAATATTCATTAATTTAATGTTACGCGAGTAGATATGTTTATATTTATATTATTTAATTTTTATGCGAGACTTGAATACTGCCGCAAATGAGATGTCAATTAGTATGTTTTCCAAATATCAATAGAAACGATCCGGATATTTTTTGGCCCTGTTTAGACACTTTCAATTATGTAATAGTAAACGTAGCTTTAGGTAGTAACATGTAGCCAAATTTGTCAATTACAATACAATACAGTACAATACAATACAATACAATACAATACAATACAAATCGTTTATTTCCATCAGACAATCATTTTACAGAATTGTATTGGAATAGTCAAAAAAATACCTAAAACTAACGCAGCAAAAAAAGAACTAAGTAACAATTTTTAAAAAGCATCCGCTCCATAAAAGCACTTTTCTATCAAAAATGTCTTTAAAGTAAGCTTAATCTGATGGACGCTTTTACATCTTTTAATATGGTTTGGGAGATTATTAAATAAAAGAGGACCAATATTATTTGGTGATCGATATGCCACTTTTGTCTTACTTAATTTTAGGCGAGAATTTTCCCTATTTCTAATATTAAAATTATGTACATCAAAATTGCGTTGAAATTTAACGCTATTATTAAAAACATATAAACAAATTTTGAAAATAAATAAAGACGGGACAGTTAAGACATTATATTTTATAAAAAAACTCTTTACAGCTTTCTGTCGATGAAATTCCTGCCCTGGAACGAATACATCGTTTTTGAGAAACAAAAAGATCAGTAGAAAGAGTTGACCAACCCCAAAAACAAACTTCATATCGCAGTCGAGAGTCAACATTAGCAAAATATACTTGTATCAGTTGATTCATAGTTAAAACAGTTTTTAATTGTTTTAATGCATAGCTCTGAGAGTGAATTTTAGGCATCAGATACTCACAATGGGCTTTCCACTTAAGGTGTGAATCAATATGAAGACCAAGAAACTTAGTAGTTTCACTAAAATTAGGTTTATTACCATTTAGCAGAACTTGAAGCTCGTTTATATTTTTTTGTACATTATGGAATGGAAGAAGAGTGGTCTTAATTGGGTTTAAATATAGAGTATATTCTGTAAACCAAGAACTAATTTTTTCAATCAAACTATTACAATTACTCTCCAATACCAAGTCAGATTTACTAGAAGTGATGGCTGAAATGTCATCAGCAAAAGCAGTAAATGAAGTGTTTGTATCTATAATATCAAATTGATTAATAAATAAAAGAAAAAACACCGGACCCAAAATTGATCCGTGGGGAACTCCAGTGCTTATATTAACTGTTGATGATGTAAAGTTATTTATATTATTTTTTAAGTCGACATATTGAAGAGAAACACATTGCTTTCTTTCGAGCAAGAATGATTTAGACCATTCAAAGGATTGCCCAACAAAACCATATTTCTTTATTACCGATAAAAACCTATTGTGATCCACACAATCGAATGCCCTACTAAGATCACAAAATATCCCAGCAGGGCACTCGCCTGCGTCAACCAGTTCAACAAGCCTCTCATAAAAAGTTTGTACTGCTGACATAGTACTCTTACCCTCAGTAAAACCATGCTGGTTAATTGATAAAATGCTATTATCAATAATATGCTGAAGCAGTCTATTTAAAAAGGCATATTCAAACACTTTAGAAAGCACAGAAGGAACAGTAACTGGCCTGTAATTTCCGACATTTGGTTCATCTCCTTTTTTAAAAATAGGAATAACTGTACTCACCTTTAATCTACTATGAAATTCTCCACAACAAAATGATAGATTTACAAGGTGTGTTAGTGGCTTTATTATAAACAATAGCACCTGCTTTATAAGAACATTAGGTATTTCGTTAAAACCACACGATTTATTATTTTTTAGTTTCTTAAAAAGCAAGATACCTAGTTCATCTTCTACATATGGACAGAGTTTAAATTTATTATGTGTATTAAAAGTAAAGTCGGGTATACTATCACACGGCGTAATGTTCATAATTATCTTACTTGGAGCATGTTTATAAAAATCGTTAAACATATCAGCCAATTTCATAGGGTCACAAATTTCTTTATTTTGATCATCACGCAAATCTATATTTTTCCGATGAAAACTTTTATTTTCATGTGATTTATTACCTGCCAGCATGCTTTAGTAGTGTTATTAGAAGACATAATTTTGTTTTGATAAAAACTTTTTTTGGTATCTCTAATTAATTTATTATGTGCCTTATTGGCCTGGGCATAGAATAGTTTTAAATTCGGGTTTATTTTTGAAAAGTGATGAAGGTCTTTTAAGTCACTGCTTGATTTTTTTACACTTGGTGAACCATTTTCTTTGCATGATTTATGCAAAGGAAAATGCATATTATAGTAAAATTGGACAATATTAAAAAATGTTCAAAAGACTCAGAAATAGTCAACCCATTATAAACTAATTGCTGAGTCTCATTAAATAGTGATGCTCTGAAGTTATTTATTGCATTTTCGTTGAAGTTTCTTTTCCAGATATAAGTTTTATTTGATTTTTTGGAGCACACCTCAAAGTCTCCCAGAGTGGTTCTATGGTCAGAAATAGTATTATCGTAAACACAAGTTACAACCTGGTCCATATGACAACATGATGGTTGTCATGGTAACTATATAGACGTGGGTTTGTCTCCTTTCTTGAGTCATGAAATAGACAGTAAATAATAGTGAAGAAAGAGGAACTGCTCCGAGACATTGCCTCCATTAAAGTAAAATCAATTTCCAGTTCTTACTTTAGAATATCCAAGGAAGTTCCCATTTCGAATTTTTCAGATAAAATTTGTCTCCTTCAATGCACAAAACAATAGATAGGGATTGGGGAACGTTTTATTTGAATTTGATGACTGATGAGCGCGTAAATGAGCTAGGGCTATAAGAGTAAAATCAAAGTATCGAAATACTACTAATCAGCTTTGAGTAAACTACAACGTCAATGTTAAAGAAGTACCAATTTTAGAATACTACTGCACTTACAAATCGAGAACTTGGACATTAGTATAGGTTCGCATATAGCTAGCGTTCTTTGGTACCATAGCTTCGGTTCAGTTCAGCTTACATAGGAGACAGACCGTTAATTTTATTTAACCATTAGTTATATTATCCGATGTGATTTATGAAACCTATAATACTAACCTAAAGCAAGGAAAACCTAAATAAAGTATTACCAGAGTATGCTATGCCTGACGTAACGGTAAGAAATAAGAGTATAGAATTGGATTAACGCCACGGTATCAAATGGTAAGAAACGGTACTGCAACGAAGAAGCTACTTTGATTAAGGTATATGCGAGTCCAATCACCGGGATTTCGGCTTCCAAACTGTCCAGCAACGGTGCAAAATAGCTCCTTCTGTACAATGAACATGGTACGACAACATTCAATGACCTGACGAGGCTTCTTGCACCTATAGAATTCACATCCCGTGATGCGCATGCGCGAAAACGTCACTGCTTTCCGGTTGTACTTCATTATTACCATAGAAATAGGACTCCTAGAAGGCTAATATATAAGAGTATATAAGTAGATCTACTCACGAAGGAAGAGAGACAAAATATCCATGTGTAAGACAGAAACGCTGAGTTTCGTA
This sequence comes from Pissodes strobi, assembly GCA_016904865.1. Lineage (NCBI taxonomy): Eukaryota > Metazoa > Arthropoda > Insecta > Coleoptera > Curculionidae > Pissodes > Pissodes strobi. Next base: position 10,858 of record MU187448.1, on the reverse strand, counting down.
GCTTTTGCGCGTGCCTGTCTGTATAAGGGCATGTTGAGTATTAAGTTGAAGGAATTTTTCTCAAATAACACCGAAAACCAATTATAGTACTATCAAACACACGGCAATAATAAAAAACACAAGAACTCTTTCCAAAACTGAACATCGAAAGTCCAAAAGCCAAGAAAACAAGAATTCATGATGGCGTCCGATCGGGTCCACGCACGGCCACCTTATAGACAAGGCCATGAAGAAGGCAGTTTTGGGCAAGGATGAGTCATCACAGGTAGACCAAATAGATCGTTGACTTATTTGTTTGGAAGTAGTATTTTCACTCGGTTTTTCATTTATTCGATTATACTTGTAGTTATTATAATTATATTTGCAACAGTTTCTTGTGGGAGATTGACTCCGTTAAAATAAATTTAAGTGATTTCGGATAGGTTTTTGGACAATAAACATTCTAGTTTAGGAGCCTATCTGTTGTGTATTTTTAAGTAATTTTGCCATTAGACAATGCCTTATCGGTGCTGTGTCCCCAAGTGTAAAGGGAAATACGACAATGGGCCTAAAGTTGCTACATTTCGATTTCCAAAAGATTTGGAGTTAAAGAGAAAATGGATTCTTGCAATAAAAAGAGAACAGTTTACACCTAGTAATAGTAGCAGAGTAAGTAATCAAAATATTTAATATAGGTACATATATTACCTATTAGGTACTATAGTGATGTTTAAAATATGGGCAGGATTACCCAAGTTCTTAATTTGTAAGAAGTTAAATATGTGCTTTATAATGACAACATTTATCCAATTCTGTAAAAAAAATTAGGAATTGGATAAACACGTATTTACTTTCTTACGAGTTATGAATTACCAATTAAGAATTACAAATTAAGAACTTGGATAATCCTGGCCCACGTATCTATTATTTATTATTCTGCTAATATCAACACGTCATGCATTATTATTTCAGGTATGTGAACTACACTTTCAAAATGATTTGATTCAGAGAAAAACCACGTTTACAAATGAATCTACTGGAGAAATATTAGAGGCTTCTCTGAAATTGCCAAGATTAGTAGAAGGTAGGTACATTGAGAAAAAAAATAAGCTACTAACCCAAACTAAAAATTTAGTAACTATAACTAAAGAGTGTAGATAACATAGAGGACAGGTCAATAAGTTAGTTATGAAAGAAAATATGAATTAGTTAACTGCAAACATTTATATCTTAACCCAGTTATAGTTGTCTAAGCTACAAAAGATAGTTGCAGCACCTACACTTTAAATTCAAATTTCCTATTTCTATAATAGGCGTTACAACAAATTATTTTAGTCAGTTTAACTAAGCTTTCTAGTTGTAACCAATATTTGTAGTTAATACACAAACAGAAGTAGTTATATAAGCCATAATTTTGTTTTGGTGTAACCAGTATAATTATCAATGACAACTAATTTTGCTAGTTAAATTTGTCGCAACTAAGGAGCTTCGTTATGACATGGAACATTTTGGGTTAACAAAAGAAAACATAATAGCAAACTTTTTTCTTAATCAGAAATGCTTGCTAACCAAACTGAACCTTATATAAGACAACAAGATTATAATATTTTTATTTTGAGATATGTATGTATAAGTATCTAGAAATATGAGAAAAAAATTAACACTTACTGTCTTATTATGTAAGGGTCTTTGTATATACCACGAAGGAATAACTAGACTACTAGTTGTGGGAACCAAGTTGTTGCAACTAATTTTTTAATAATATTTTTGGTATTTTTTATTTAACTCGCTTAATCAGTGAACACATGTTGCCACAGCCAGAATAATAGTTATCTATCTTTTAACAAAAATTTGTAATAATCAGAACTCATGTCAGTTATAATAATCTATAAAGTTCAACTAATTTAAAATTATTGCAACAACAAGATCAGACTGGTTGTAGTAACTATTTTTTTTAGTAGTGACTACTAAAAAAGATCAACCCATGTGCTTAGTTAATGCAATTTTCTCAGTGCACATCTGCTTAACAGGGCTCTTCCTTTCTTGTTATTGAGACAATCCTGTTTGTTATAGGTGCTATTCCAAGTAAGCTACCTGGATGCCCTTCATACTCAAGTAAAGATGATGTCCCTCTCCGAGAATGTCCAGACACTAAACACAGAAAGATCGAATGCCGGGAAATGGAAAGGGCTATTGCTGAAAGTTTGGATGTAGCAACTACCTACAATAATGCAATATCTTTTACTTCGCTACATGAAGCTGACATCAAAATGAACGAACTTGAGGATGGATGGTTGAAAGGAAAAGGAAGAACAAACTTGTGTGTGTTTTTTTTTATTTAAATGGACCCGCTGAAGGGTACCCAAGTGTGAAAGTGTCTGTGTTTCTGTCAGAAGACTTGAAGATTCAAGTGTTTTTGGGCAATGTGTTCGTTAAAAAAATATTGTGTTCAGACAAGAGTGTTATAAAACTACCAGTGCGGGTCGAGGATATTATTACTTTAAATAAAGTGCTTCATGAATCCAAAATATTTTTGATAGACAATGAAAATAAAGATGATAATGTTAATGTGGACAACAAAGGTAAGCTTCTCTTAGTTTTGGACTTAGTGGCAATACCAATCTGAAAAGTGAGATATGATTGAGTTTTTGAAAGAGCAAATTAATCTTTTGAACATTTCCACAAAAAACAGGCTCAGATATACTTGTGAGACCTATCTGTTTGCTTGTTTGCTTCATTCAATATCCCCACGGGCGTATAAGTTTTTGAGAAGCTCGGGTAAATTAACTTTGCCATCTCCAAGGACTCTAAAAACCATGTGTTCCAGTTTCAGCACGGACTCAAGGTTGGAGCAGAATGATGCCAATTTATGCCAATTTTTTAAAGTATGCATATAAACAAATAAATAAATATTGCAAAACATTTTTAAGTTCAAATGAGTTGGACGAAGAGTCCTCCAATATTAACTTTAGCCTCATATCGGCAACATCTAGGGGAGGACTTTGTTACCCAGGTGATGAAGTCGTCAAAATTGCATCATATGCCTATATTATAATAAAAAAGTTATTTGATAAAGAAGACGAATTTTTAAAACAAAATAAACGTCAAATTTTTAAAGCATTAATATTCAATGCTATAACTAAACTAGAGGACATTTTTTTGGGGCATAATGGCATATGCCATAGTGAAGATCAAATTTTTAAATTAGTAATAAAACCAATGACAAACATTTTTTAAAAAAATTACGTTAAAAAGAAAAATGATTCAACTTCAACAAAAACTATGCTTGAATTGAAAAGATGTAAACCAAAAAGTAAATAAAGTACTGCCACAGTTTTTAGTTACTTTATTTGAACACTAATTAACACTTAACACTTTATTTCTACTAGAAACATTTTACTAATACTTATCTAACTCTTATAACATCAACTATAGAACTATAACTCTATTAAACTAACTAGTTTTACTCGTATTTATATTAATATGACTTTCGTGAAGACGAACCTTCCTTTTGATTTTATTGCCACCACACTACTTTTTGGTTTATAACTGCTTTGCATTTTATTCACAGTACTTATAGGTACAACATAGAAAAATCACTGCTCTGTATTTATATATGCGATATTTCTTTTACTTAACATGACTGAATCTAAATTAATCGTTTTATTCTATCATGTATTCTGTTATTGGTACTTACAAAGATGTGTCAGTGGTTACTCAATAGGTGAACTAACTAAAAAATCATAAACAATGGTTTGTAAATTATAAACTCTTAAGCTAGGTACTACATATAATGTTCCTTTCATCTAGTACTTGTAACAGTAACTTGTTCCTATCTTCGATTTGATATTTATTTTATTAGTGTATTCTGTATTTCTCATATATATTTTTATAATTAATAAACTTGTCTCCTGTTTTATCATATTGTCTTATTTTAACATTAATAAGGAAGCAAAGGACTTATTAGTTACAAGTACAAGGGTATGATCAAGGTAGGGCCCTGGTAATTTAGGTGAGTAGAAACTAAATTAAAACATACATCAAAATAATTCCCTTTTAATTTAAAGCCCCCCGACCCCCTATCAAACAAAATAATTACCTTCCCTTCAAAAACCGAAAATAGAATGATAAAAACACTAGATAATTACAGCACATTACAGTTTGTTCTCTGGTTTGTTTACATTTTACGGTCGACTCAATGGTCTACCTGTGATGACTCATAATATGCTGCTTCCTGGCCTTGTCGTATAGGTGGCCTTGGTCCACGTCCTTGCAATCTCGCAACGTTGCCAAGTATAAGATATGTAAAGTACTAGGTTTTAACGTAACACAAAAATTATTAACATAATCAAAAATCTTAGCAACATATACTTCGAACATATTAGAGTAAATTTATAATATGAAACAAATTTAAAAAAATTCCATTTCGGGGTTTACTACCCACGTTTTTCAGTAGTCATCTAATTAAAATACACATAAAACGGTAAATTTCTCTTAGTTTGGCAACGGTGTTATATAAACTGTATGTAAGCAAGTAAATATAAGGTCCTTATTTACATGCCCGCGCAAGCGTATTATCACCCAACCCCTATTGTTTTCTCCCTTTCTCCGTGAGGGACTTCTCACTCTATCAGCCTTCTAGGAGTCCTATTTCTATGATTATTACGGATTTATGCATTCGATGTGGCGGTAGGCAAGGTAAGCAACAGAGGTGGGTAGGTTTTGTGTGAGTGTGTGAGAGAGGGAGAGAGAGGGAGAGAGGGGGAGAGAGGGGGAGAGAGAAAGAGAGAGAAGGTTAATTAATTCTTCTTTAGGTAGTTTGTAAAAAGTTTTTTTCCTTGATTTTGGGTATGCCGTGGGTTAGGTTTGGTTAGCACTTAATGGTATTTTTCCATTTCTTGAGCCCGCGTAGCGAGCGCAGCGAGCGGAGGGCCATGCAAAACAACTTAATTATTGCCGACATTCGGCCAGTCGCCGAAGGTCACCAGAAAACATCAAAACAGCCAGCTGTCACTAGTATCGCGCAACGGCCGACCGTTAAGCCCCGTTCTCAGAGCTTCGACGTGTCGCCAGCGACAATCCCCTCCACCTCGGGCGCTGAAAACCGGCGACACCATTTGACAGTCGATAGGTGTCGCGCGAATCGGAATGGCGTCACTTTCGATTTATTTTGAATTTTGGCAGCTTGAGGAGGTTACGTTACGTTTTTTTGTTCCTGAATGTATTAAATTTGTTTGTGTAAATCTGTTAAATTTGATAATCACCGTTGTTGACCCAATGATACGCGCTTCAACCAATGTCAGCTTACGTCAAAAAACTGACGGTATTTAAAATATACATTAAAATATATTTTTTAATAGTTAGGATACTAAAGTAAAGTTTATTACTTTTCTATCTTAAACCGATTTTATTTTATATCGCTTTAAATTTGTCAAAAGAGTGATTTACCATTGTAAATATCTTAAAAACAAATGAGCAGAAATTTGCACGCGATACATCAAATGTTATGCCTTTTAGACAAAAACAAAATATCGACAATTATTACAGGGTATTCCATTTAAATAAAGGTTTGAGATTGTCATAACTTCTTCATGAGAGTTAAGAAAACAGCAAATCCCAAACAAATATAGCTTTCACAACAACACTTGCCGCAGCGACACGAGAAAAAGTAAAAATAAATTTAACTGGTGTTCTGTCGCTGGCGACAAAAGAGCGGGTAGCGGCTGGCAATAAATGCTCGATTCCTATTGGTTACCCAAGTGTCGCTGGCGTCACGTCGAACCTCTGAGAACGAGGCTTTAGGTGGAGAGCCCGCGGTACATGATTCACGGCAAGTGATGCAGCGTTCTAGCGGTACGAGAGAACCACGAAAAATATAAAAATCGTTTTCCCGTCCTTCCGCGACGAAATACGTTATAAAACTGGATTAAGAATATCTATATTAGAATTAACGAATAATAATGATGTCGAGCGCGTATAATAAGAAATTTAAAACCGAGAGTACATACCATGCCCTAAAAATATAGAAACTTCGTTACAATATTTCTGCTCGTCATGATCGTAATATTAAATATCCTTCAACGCACTTATTTTTCAAAACGTTCATGCTACGGAAATACATAATTTGAATGAAAAAGTACCTATTATGGTGTAGATACAGATACTTTTGATAGTAAATTTTTTTTGTCAACTTCTCGTGATACATTGTTTTTTATATCCCTATATTAATCCGGCAATTCAAAATTTAAATGCAACAAATCAGCACGTAATAATTATTGAAACAACAAATAGTTATTTTGTCATTTAAGTCATCTATCTTGAGAAAAGGTTTCAGACGTCTTACCACAGAGCTTGAGAATGGCAGCCACCAATTGGCAATCCAGCATGGTGATATATCAAAGTACTATGAACTCCTTATCAGTATATGCAGCTTCTCAAAGGAACAGTTAGTAATACGCAACAGCATACCTTCAAATAAAAAAAATAATCAACGGAAATTATTTAAATTAGTTACCTATTCATTTGCCTGGGAAAGTCAAACTTGTGTAATTGAACATAAAACTCGATATCTAGCAGTAGCTCAAAAAAATAACAATCAGATGAACAGGCAAATTAGCTCAAAAAAATAACAATCAGATGAACAGGCAAAATTCAGGGTTTACATTGGATGCGATTCATATGAAAATAAACTTTGCTCAATACCCAGATTTTCAGACAATATCCTACAAAAACCATTATGTGCCACAAAACTATTTCACGGATTCTCGGTGGAGGACCTGACAGCTCACTGCGCAATAAAATGTCATCGGCCATCACTAATGGTCATCGCTGAAATTGGAAATAATGAATTTATCATAAGGCATGCTGCAGAGGGCATGGAAATGGTCTGTGTGGAACTGATCACTTCTATACAGAGCAACACCACGTCAGCTCCAGGAGTAATGAAAATATTCATCCCATGTTATTGTAACCTACAAATTAAAAATAAATTAATCCTTTCAGGCCGATTCCCTTACAAAAAGGAAGGGTATATATTATCAGTAATTCATGTCATACCAGCAGCATGGACAAAATTGAAAACGTTGATACTGGATACAATAGAAAAACTACCGCCACCGATATTCATTAATATGCAATAATGTATCAACCACAACTGGTCATTATTTATCCTAATCTAACTTCAAGTATAGAACTACCAGAAGGTATAGCAACAAAAGTCAGGCAATCAAATCAAACAATTACAAATGGACAAGCGAAAGTCATACTATGATGGTTATATGAATCAGTATGCTATCATTTACAGTAATATACATAATACTTCACAAACTCTCGCCTACACTACCACTATTAAGGAACCCTGCAGATGTCCAAAACACAAAAAATATAATAATGCAAGATGCTTTTTTTACGCTCCGATTATGATCCAGTTCAGAAGAAACTAGGAAATCGATATGATTACTATACTTTTACTCGATGTTCAACTGTTTTGCTGATAAGGTACATGAATGATCCATAAAAACCCACAAAGCTTTCTTATTTCCCACCTTTTAAAATGCAAAGTTTTAAGTCCTGTTCACTTTTATTTGAATATCTTTGCAAGTATACATGCATTTTCGAAAGTAATATTCAGTTCAAAGGGATCGATGAGCCCAAAGCTCTAAAATAAAACTATATGAACTACTCTAATTTTTTCGATATTTTTATTAAAGGCCACTTGTCCGTGTATATTTACCTATATCGACGTACACCCATGCACTGGCCCGTTAGCTTATTGCTTTAAAAGCAATCCGGGCTACCATACAGCACGCGTTATTAAATATTTTATTTAAATGTTATTAGTTTTGGCTGAGCCAGCTGCCCTATAACATTTTGAAATTGGTATTTCGGAATATGCTCCAGAGAGAAAAGTGGCTTTCGTACATTCGCCAGAAAATTTCAGATTATATTGAAATGCCCTGCGAGCTAAATGCTTTTCTCTAACGTGGCAGAAATGATATTGAAGTCAGGACTTAAAAGTTAAATGATACTTAAACTCTCGTATCTGAGTACAATGCATAAGGTTTTCACTGGTATTGTAGTTCTCCACATGTCATGTTATTAATTGTTACCTGGCACTGTGACACACTTGTAATACGAATTGTACTATTTATTTTAGACACATTTGAACCCTTAAAACTAATTAACAAAAGCTAGAGGGCTTGAATTAGAGATTATCAGATTACTATCCAACAGCGTCTCCAATCCAAAATTCTGCTTTGAGATTGTGGCTTCCGATGCCATACCTTGGAAGGTACGTGAAAGATGCCATTATTGAGTTGATATGTGATAGTGTGTACATTTTGAGATGTCGTAATTCGGTCATAATGAACAAAGTGTAAATGCGACGTTGCCAAAATGAAATAAAATATGTAAATCCAAATAAATGTGTTCGTATTTCATATTAGTCAGCGAGAGCTCTGAAGGTGTATACTTGAGGGCAACTTCTACTTTAAAAATAAATTTTCTATTTTACGGGTAGTGTATACAAAATGGCCATTCGCAAAGGAAACAGAGCCAATTTTGGGCACTCCATGTCATTTACGAAGAAACGCTCGGATCCGCCAATTTTTGATTTTTGATGCAAACACTTTTTTGGCAGTTTCACCCCCTAAACTCCAGAATTTTAAATGGAAAGGGGATAGAGAAATACCTTATTTTGAAGGTATTTTTATCTAGATTATATCTGTGGAGTTTAAAGTCTTTGGTATGACAGCTTATCAAAATCTTGGAAAAAAGCGTTGATAGTTAAATAACCGCAAGATCCAGCAACTTCAAACTTGGAAGCTGTAGTGTAGGATTAAAGATATTTAAAATGAGGTATTGCTTGACTCTTTTGGCGGAAGTGAATGCCATTCTAAAAAACTCATTCATGCTAAAGTAATCATGAACTTCATGCCTTAGAGACATAAGACCTGCCGTGCCTAGGCCCAAATTACATGTAAGTTAAGGTTTGCCTAGTAGGATTAATTAAATTAACTAACTAGGAAGTCTCAGTTTTTTACCAATGATCACAATAAATTAACTAGTTTAGCCGACTAACTACTTATAAAATTATAAGAAGCATAGTAGAATAGAAGGTATAAAATATTAGTCTTAAAGGATTAAATAAAATAAAATTTGATGTCTTTCTACTTTTCTGAAAGTAGGATCTCAAGAAACAAATGGTACTGATGGCGTTGTCTCCCAACCTACTTCTTAATGAACTTCATATATATCCGGCTCCAGAGAAAACTCTTTCTGACTCTATGCTAGTTAGTTTCAGGATTATCAAACAATCATAAATTAAAACAGTCATTTTTCTTTGTAATTGTAATAAGCATATGGTTATTTCGTTTTTAAATAAAAATATGTAATATATTTTAATAGTTACCTACTAAATTTTTAATAATTACCATCAAACACGACCAACGGACCAACAGACCAATTATACTTTAATTAATTTAAAATTCAGCTTATGAGTATTGTTAAGCATAAACATATTTACAGATTCGAAGCGGCTATTTTTGGCGCTGTAGGGAATTGCCCCTGCAGGCTTACCCGGTAGCTACGCCACTGTGCCTGTCCTCATTTTTTCATGTAGTTTTATTTATTGTTGTGGAGTGAGTTCTGTGAAAGTTATTTATATTTTTCACAGGTACTAAAAATAGAAACAACAAATACGAAAATAAAATGAGTTTATTAATAATATATATAACACATATGGAACAAAAACAAAAATCTGAATTATATCTTTCAAGTTTTCCATACTGCTTTTAGTGCGGGCGCAAATGTCATTTTTTCGGAATCGCGTCAAGAGTAAAGTACCTTAATTTATAAAGATACAGCAAAATCTTATAAGAAAAAGTTCTTCCAAATTAAAAAAAGTAATCTAAATATGAAATTTCAGTTAAGTACATCAACTTTTAATTTTTCTTTATTTTTTCGCGATTTTTTTTAACATTACGCCACTGGAGAATGTTTTGTTCTTTTGTTATTAGTATACTTGCCAAGTAACTTCAAAATGTATTTAAGATAGAAATTAGTTACATAGTTGCATAATGTTGCAGTTTTTCCAGAGATAATAGCCAGTTTAGGTATCAGTGTGTTGCAAACACATTTAAACACTTTTGATTCAAAAATTTTTCCTGTCAAAATCATGAATAGACCCAACTCTATTCATTTCATGTAAAACAACTAATAATTTATTTGTCTTTTGCACCCGATTAGTAAAATATGCCCAAGTATCCTAAAAAGGCATACAGAATGTTTGGTCTAGAAGAGTAGGCCATGCATTTGGAATGAAAACAAAAAAATAGCAATAATTTTACTTCGCTCTGACATATGAAATTAATTATTATTGAGTCAGTCATTCCT
>JAEQML010042481.1:0-74391 GCA_016904865.1 Pissodes strobi | reverse complement strand
ATGTATGATAACTTTTTCTTCCATAGTCCAATTTCAATCTTTTTTTTGAAAATGTAGGTAATTGTTTCGTTTTTAATTAATTTTATTCAATTATCAAAAATACAGTTTACATGTTGAAATATTCAAGAAAATAAAAAAGTATATTTTTCTCTTAAGGTTGTAACACTCTGTAAAGTAATGTTGCAATGTAAACTACACTAGATGTGCAGAGTTTGATTAATTTTTAACATTTTGCTCTTTTATTATTCTCGGTATCGTTACCGGTTTAAGAGATAAGAATTTTTCAAATAAACATTACACTTTTTGATCAAGTCTATTTTTAGTTGAAACATAAATTAGTACCTCGTGTTACCTCCTCTAGCTCTTATAAAAGCTACTAAACGTCGATTAATTCCTCTAATTAGGTTTTGAATATCCGCTTGTGGAATAGCAGCCTACATTAGGCAAATATCTCCGCTTATCGTCTCCATACTCTTTCTCGTCAATCAGGAGACCTCAGGCAAACTCTGGACTCATCAGAAAATAAAATTTGCCTCCACTCATGAAGGTTCTAGTTAATATATTCTTGCGAAAAAGAAGTCTATTAACTCGATGCTGTCTGCGGATTTTTGGTCCAGCTTCCGGTCTTCTCGCCCGTAAATTGACTTCATTAAGTCTTCTTCTTCACTACTGCACTGGTATTCCGATCTCTTAAAACTGAGACTCTAATGAAGTGATCATCAAGGGCGGAAGTAGCAAGATCCAGGTCTTCTCCCATAACTTCCAGTCTCACGAAACCTTGCAACGGCTCTTTCTACCCTAGATTTTGTAAAACCTAGCATATCCGCCACTTCTCGATAGGAATAACCAACATCATGGAGAGCAACGGCTCTATCTGAATCTTGGGATGACAAAGGTATGGTGAAGTAAAAAATACATTCGGAATTCCCTCACGCTCACTGCTCGGAATGTCTAATAAAACTGACAAATGCAGAATTCGTTTCCAAGGAAACCTAAACATTCCAAAAAAATCAACAGTGTTTTCAATAATTGTTGCAAAAAGTGTAATGTTTATTTCATAAATTCATATCTCTAAAACCGATAACGATACCGAAAAGAATAAAACAGCAAAATGTCAAAAATTAATCAAACTCTGCAGAAAAGCATATCTAGCGTAGTTTACATTGCAAAATGACTTTACAGAGTGTTACAAACTTAAGAGAAAGAATATACTTTTTTTATTTCCGTGTATATTTCAACATGTAAACTGTATTTTTGAAAATTGAACAAAATTACTTAAAAACGGAACAATTATCTACATTTTGAAAAAAAAAGATTGAAATCGGACTGTGGAAAAAAACGTTAGCATACATTAAATTTGATCTAAATTTTGGTTGTTCCGAATTTTATATCGATGAATGTACTAGTATCCCAGAGGGGAAGTTGTTAGTAAGTATATTTGATTTGAGATAATTGGGATAAATAATTACATCACTTTTGATTTTTTTTTTGTTTTGAGGTAATTTATCTTCTGGTCTCATCATTTTTGTGCGTGCGAAATCTAAGCCAAAACGAATTCTGAATTACAACTTGGGAATTTTCCTACTTGTGCCAACTACAAGTTGGTGACACCTCTTAAATAAATTTATCACCCCCTATTTTCCGGCATAAATGCTAGGGCCTAATTTTCATGCAGAAGACAGCTCGTTCTGATCTACGAATTGTTAATTGCAATATATTTAATTTATCTTTAATTTTTCTTTCAATTCTATTTATTATCAGTTTCTTCTAATCTGAAATCGGAATATGGAAGGAAAATATAATTATCATACATTAAATTTGATCTAAATTTTGGTTGTCTCGAATTTTATGTCGGTGAGTGTACATGAAACAGATAAATGGGTGAACAGAAAGAAAGGTTTTTACCTTAAGATGGAAAGAATGGTTTGTTTTGTTACAAAAGAAAATAAAAATTTAACCTCAAGTCAATTAAAATATAGTACATAATGTTTTGTAGTTGATATTTTTTTATGTTTATAATTTCTCAGGTATATAGATGATTACCCGAATTGATCCAAATAAGAGGCTAAATGCCTTAACTCCCTGCTTACTTACGGTTTCTCTCTCTTTCGCTTGGCTGAAGTCAACTTGAGCCAACATTACCCGAATATGCTTAAAATAGCCAAACGTAGACGTGTTAAATTCTCTCTACGCATAGACACGTCAGTTTTGTTCAATACCCATGAAAATTGTGCTAAGCGCGCCTTAAGATGTTTTCACTTCAAAAATATTTTCATAACAACTTCAGTTTTCACGGTAACGAGTTAATTTTGAACTGAGCTGAAGCTATAGGTATAGTACCACCCATTAATATGATAATGATGCTTATCTTTACACGGCCTTTGCTCTCTATGTTTCGTTTTTGACGTCTGTATTACTGCGACCGTAGATATTTCTTCACGGGTTTGACTTTATCAACCCACATCTGACCCTCAACATTGTCAAATTTGGCAGCCTTCCAGAATCTTCTCAAAGAACCGCGAAGTGTCCAGTGCAACAGCGTAGTTTTCGCACGACTGCTCGCTATTCGTTTGCAGCACCATGACGATTGGTATTGTAAGAGGCAATACATTTATGTAAATGCCTATGACAACTAGATGAATATAACCACTATTACACCACCTTAAATTTTTTAAACGAAGTTAAAGACTTAGACTAAGGATGACTTAGAATTTGTTTAGACTGCTTTAAAAAGTAAATTTTGTAAAACCTAGCATATCCGCCACTTCTCGATAGGAATAACCAACATCATGAAGAGCAACGGCTCTATCTGAATCTTCGGATGACAAAGGTATCGTGAAATAAAAAATAAATTCGGAATTCCCTCACGCTCACTGCTCTGAATGTCTAATAAAACTGACAAATGTAGAATACGTTTCCAAGGAAACCTAAACATTCCAAAAAAATCAACAGTGTTTTCAATAATAATTGTTGTAAAAAGTGTAATGTTTATTTCATAAATTCATATCTCTAAAATCGATAACGATACCGAAAAGAATAAAACAGCAAAATGTAAAAAATTAATCAAACTCTGCAGAAAAGCATATCTAGCGTAGTTTACATTGCAAAATTACTCTTCAGAGAGTTACAAACTTAAGAGAGAGAATATACTTTTTTATTTCCTTGTATATTACAACATGTAAACTGTATTTTTGAAAATTGAATAAAATTACTTAAAAACGAAACAATTATCTACATTTTGAAAAAAAAAAAGATTGAAATCGGACTATGGAAGAAAAAGTTATCATACATTAAATTTGATCTAAATTTTGGTTGTCCCGAATTTTATATCGATGAATGTACTAGTATCCCAGAGGGGAAGTGATTAGTAAATATATTTGATTTGAGATAATTGGAATAAATAATTACATCGCTTTTTTTTTGTTTTGAGTTAATTTAGCTTCTGGTCTCATCATTTTGGTGCGTGCGAAGTCTAAGCCAAAATGAATTCTGAATTAGAACTTGGGGATTTTCCTACTTGTGTCATCTACAAGTTGGTGACGCCTCTTAAATAAATCTATTTTCCGGCATAAATGATAGGGCCTAATTTTCATGCAGAAGACAGCTCGTTCTGATTTACGGATTGTTAATTGCAATACATTTAATATATCTTTAATTTTTCTTTTCATTCTATATACTATGAGTTTCTTCTAATCTGAAATCGGACTATGGAAGGAAAATATATCATACATTTAATTTGATTTAAATTTCAGTTGTCTCGAATTTTATGTCGGTGAATGTACATGAAACAGATAAATGGGTGAACAGAAAGAACGGTTTTTACCATAAGATGGAAAGAATGGTTTGTTTCGTTACAAGATTGAAAATAAGAATTTGACCTCAAGTCAATTGAAATATAGTACATAATATTTTGTAGTTTAGGTTAGTTTATAATTTCTCAGGTATATAGATAATTACCCGAATTGATCCAAATAAGAGGCTAAATGCCTTAACTCTCTGCTTACTTACGGTTTCTCTCTCTTTCGCTTGGCTGAAGTCAACTTGAGCCAACTTTACCCGAATATGCTTAAAATAGCCAAACGTAGACAGTGTTAAATTCTCTCTACGCGTAGACACGTCAGTTTTGTTCAATACCCATGAAATTGTGCTAAGCGCGCCTAAAGATGTTTTCACTTCAAACATATTTTCATAGCAACTTTAATTTTCACGGTAGCGAGTTAACTTTGAACTGAGCTGAAGCTATAGATATAGTACCACCCATTAATGTGATAATGATGCTTATCTCCTTCGCTCTTTATGTTTCGTTTTTGACGTCTGTATTACTGCAACCGTAGTTATTTCTTCAAGGCTTTCACCTTATCAATCCACATCTGACCCTCAACTTTGTCAAATTTGGCAGCCTTCCAGAATCCTCTCAAAGAACCGCGAAGTATCCAGTGCAACAGCGTAGTTTTCGCACTACTACTCGCTATTCGCTTGCAGCACCATGACAATACCAATAAGAGGCAATACATTCATGTAAATGCCTATGACAACTAGATGATTATAACCACTATTACACCACCTTAAATTTTTTAAACGAAGATAAAGATTAGACTAAGGATGACTTAGAATTTGTTTAGACTGTTTTAAAGAGTAGACTATTCTTTAAAAGTTGTTTTTTTCATTTTTGGCTAACTTATTATGTAGTAGCTATTGACTCTGGTTGTTTTAGTGTTTTACTTGCCGGCCACAAGAAAACAAACGCGAAGGCCCTGGAGTAAAATAAACCAAATTTAAAGTAAAAGTAGTGTTTCAGCCACGATTGATGATAATAACAGCTTCAATTCTTTAAGGATGGTGTTTACCCTGTTAGATATGGGATGTAATACTGGCGAATGAATTATTTTATATAAAAGCCCACACACTGTTGGAAAATATACTACAACGGTGATATTTGCCACTATTTGAAATGACACCATTAATTACATATAATGCAAAAAAATACTACAATTTTGCAGTTCACAAATGAATTTTATTATAATCACTTAAATTTTCTGATATTTCTTCTGAATTCTATGATAATAATTTTATGGTAAGTAATACATACTACAAGAACCAGTAAAAAGTACATGCATACCTGCAGTTATTTTCATAACACACACTAAATAGAAAATTGTTCCATATTTATATTTTTATTATTAGAATATTTGTATAATATTTTATGCAATTACAGCAATTTGTTCTACAAATATTTAAGAATAATATTAATTCGCGCTAATTGCTTACAGCAATTTATTTTCAGTAAATATACTATTTAAATTAACAAACTTGATAAATCTCCATAAATAGTGAAACAATCAAAGAAAGTTGTTATTTAACATATTTTTAAAACTCTACGTATAATCTCCATAAAATAATATTATATAAAATCATTAAGTATCGGATTACAGAATCTATCGAGAGATACGATAATTTCTCGTCCGGAAAAATCAGTATTGCGTCCCATCTCGAAAAAGAAATTCGGGAAAAACTGGGCGTCTCGTCTGATTGAAACGATAATTTCTCATCTCGGCGGCATCACTACTAAATATGTTATTAGGTATAGTAAGGTCGGAATTATACCCATTTGTAATGACGCCATATTTGTTTATCTTTGTTTGATATATTCCAAACGGCTGCGACAAAAAACTATTGAAAAAATTGGTGTCGGATGTTTATTTATTTTTTATATACTTGCATGTGAAGTATCCGTCACTGTCAATCAAAAACATTGGTTTGACAACTTGTTGTCGAAAAGTTTTAAAGAACGTTGAGAAAAATATATAATAGGTATATTGAACAATCGCAGCTGATAATTTTAATTATTTTGTCTTTTTTCAACTGGAAAAGGAACAAGTCCGAAACGAAATCGCACTTCAAATTAAGAATGTGATACAGCGAGCCGCAGATGCAACAAAATTGAGCACAACAACGATCGCAAATATGAAGAAGAATGTGATAAAATCAGACTAAGATTACACTGCCAGTATGTCTTCCAAGCAAAAGACCGCAAAAACCAAAATTACAAATTATTTGAAAAATATAAGTAACATTGGCAACAATAAGACAAAAGTTCAGGGAAAAAATTCAATATTTTGAGTTTTCGATCGACTCCGTAAGAAGATGGATCAATAGTATAGGCTTCAAGTGAAAAAAATCAAATAATGGAAAATATTTTATGGACTTGCCAGATATTGTTCATAAAAGAATCAATTTTTTAAGGGAGTATATCAAAAATATAAATTTAGGTCCGGAAAGTTTTACTCCAGTTTTTATTGGCAAGACGTGGATCTTTAGCAAGGGATCAATTCGTAGTAGCTGGCAAGATGACACCAAGTACACGGATTCAAGAAAAAAACATGAAGGTAAAAATATGTTATTTTTAAGGTTTTTTTTTTAAATAAAAACTGGTGCCTTGTAAATCTACTTCTATCTGTTTCATATATACATTCGGACAGTTTGAAAGTTATGGCCCTTAAAATGCCCCTCGCGGATTTCTCAAAAAATCGCAACGAAGCAATATAAGTATAGCCTAGTAATGCAGAATATTAATTTGACGTATTTAAGAATTATTACAGATAATAAAGCGTCGTTCCTCCCAATGAATTCAAATGATTTTTGAATTTTTAGCATCTTAGGTTGGGACAGAATTTAGCTTTTGTGCCTTTTTTAAATGCCTGAAAAGCTGCCTTGGCAGCAATAATATAAGTGTCCATGGACTTGAGACCGGTTACTCTTGTGTTACCTTTAACAAGGCTTTTGTGTTATCAATCTTAAACCTTGTTGATCTTCTGGAGGGTTTAAATTATGTTTAGTTTTAAAATAATCTGTCTTAAGACTATAGCTTTAAGTTGGATTTAAAACATATTCTTTAAGCACTTCATAAAACTTGAAGTTTTATATAAGATAGCAATAAAGCTCAAGTCTTAGATTGGCTACTTAAAAGAGTGTATTAGGATTACTGGAAAAATATATTGCTTCATTAAGGCCATATAATCTTTACAAAATCCTGTTGGACTTTTCTATTGCTTTCTTAAACCATTAGTTTAACTCCTACCGCCTAGAGCTCTTTTAAAGGGGCCATCTTGTCATTCTAACTATCTGCCGTGATTCAGTAGCGGTGTTCAATATAATTTCCTTAAAAATGGAAAATATTTCACATAAATACTTACAAGTTACAAGAAATGGTAATTTCAAACATAAAGTAAAGTTACAATCTTTAAAGATAATAAATGAAAATGTAGATCAACATAGAACTGGACAAAATTCGAGGTTATGGTGATCTAATTGGGTGCGGAAAACATGATTGCAGCGCTAGAAGACTTATGCGACACCGTGATAACGCCAAGTAGTTTTATGAGCAGGACGAGCAACCTTGGTCAAGACTAAGAAGCTTTACTCTAAGGAACAGTTAGGAGTAAACAGATTAATTACAGTAAATAAAAGGTTATGACAAAACTAATAGGATTTATGCCTTCTTTTTAAGAGACCTTGAGGTTTTAAATGATAAGAAGCCATATTTTTACAAACAGCACAAGCCTCCATATTGGAAATATTTTAAGGAGGTAATATTATTCAATAATTTTATCAAAATTTCGCAGTTCCTACCTTAAAAAATAAGAGGATTTTAACAGTAATACAATATAAGATTACAAGCAATCATTTTTAAGTTTGTTTATAATAATTAAACCTTGTTTAGAATTAGTCAATAATAGTTTAATTATTTAAAAAAGCAGTAAATTTAAGGCGCTTTAATGTTTAGAAGGTATCTTTCCATATTTCATCGAAAAAGTCGACTGCGTTATAATTTTTGTCTCCCATTTCGGCGAATTTACCAGATTTTGGTATTGCATTTCCTCCATGTTTATTCTTATGAGTTGGAATGCATCACCGACTAGACCACAATTGTGGACTAGACGACATCACATGACGGACATTTGTTTGATGTAACTGATTTACAGGTTATGATAATTTTATCTAAAGATGTTATAAATCTCAGAGTTCTTAAACTCATTCTAATCTTAGATCACTATAAATCCTATGGTTTTATACAACACTTGCTAAACGTTTTATGACTGCCTTGAAGGCAATGATAAGAGAATCGATTTCAATGCAAGTTGATTTTAAACAAGCTTTAAGATTTGGTCTTGAGACCCTCATCGGAGTGGGCCCTTTGGCTGTAAGAGAGCCTTTATCTTGCCTTCAAGAGATTGTCTAGAGCAGAAGGTTTTGAGTGAGTCTTATTAATTTGGCTGTAACAACGTCTTGAAAACCATATTAAAGCTTGTTTTGTTGCTTGGGCTATAAGTGGAAATATAAAATATACCTATAAAAACGTCAAATATGTATCGTATTTTAAGCAACCACCTACCTTTGAGTATGTTTTCACTCTCAGGTGATACTTCTATGGATACCAAAAGCAAATTAGGACAAGATTCATTAATCTTGCTACGTTCAAGCTGTTCTTCTTTTTATAAAAAATATAATCATCAGCTGTTTCTGTTATTTATCTATTCTAATTACCTTGTACCATAACCACCTTATACAGGAAGGTTTAAAGAGAAAGAAGAGAAAAAATTTAAATATACCTACCTATTTCACTTTCTGATAAAACGGTTCCGATAGTTCTCTTCAAGAGTCTCCGTTTCGTAGCCTCTCTTTCAAATGAGGAGGAAAATAAAAAACAGATGGTAGAGCCCCCTTCTTGAGTACTTTATTACCATGAGTCAAATGTTTTTCACAAATAACTGCTGTATTTGATGGCTTATAATTTACTCGTCTTAAAGCCTTTAACCATAACTGCCTTAAGTTTGAAATTTTTGGAATCCTAAAATACGTAGTAATAAAATAAAAGAGCCAAAACATAGGTATAACAGTTAGTTAAACAATTACATACCTATGAAATTTACAATTTCTCAGCTGAACAAGACTCAACCATTTTAAAATACGAATTTAAACGATATGAAAGTAGTTTATACAAGATTTTAAAAAACACTGCAGACATCTAAAGCACAAGAATAATAAACCGGAATCCAATGTTTCATTGTTGCTAGGCCTCGAACGGTTCGATCTGCCGAAATTCCGCCGAAACTCGCCAGTGTAGGCGCTACGGCTGTAATAAACGGATTGTCTAAAATACAGTAAAATTCTAGCTGTTGGAAATACTTTGGATGCATTTTCCCTTGTTGAGTGTTTCGTGTTTTAATAGATTTTTGGGCGAGTTAACGTATATTATACATTAAAATCGATTAATAGAGGGAAACAAACAACCATAAGTTAACAATTTGGGGAGATAAATATAATGGTTAGAAAATAAGTAGTTTTATTTATTAGCATCTTTAATATCTTAGGAATGATTAAATTGCTGAAAACATCAGTGTAAATAACTAACCGAAAGTTGATGGGACGACTAACCAAAACTAACCAAATCTATTAAAATTGATTATAACGTATCGGAACCGGTTCAAATGACTAAAATAAGTAGATACTATCTAAGTACCATACTTGGACGCCCAACCAAAACTAACCTAATCTTTTAAAATGTATTATAACGTATCGTAACCGGTTCAAATGACTAAAATAAGTTGAAACTAAGTGAAACTAACCATAAGTTGATTCAACGACTAACCAAAACTAGAGAGATCTTCACCGATGCTTCACAGAAAAACGTGGCAGTACGTATTATTTGCCTACTTAATTGTAAATATATAGAAAATCTAATGAAAATCGTTAAAGCCGTTTTTGTGAAACCCAATTTTTTAATATTTTTCTTTATACATATAAACGATCCTTAATTGTAAGGTTAAAGAAAAAATTGATAAAATATCTGGAGATATTGTCCCGAAACTACTAAATACTGATTTTAGTAAAAATTTGCCTAACGGTTTTGGAGAAAAGTCGTGTGGCGGGCAGACACACACACACACACGCCGAGACACAATTTTTTATTTTTTTTTTCACAATGTAATGTTTTGTGGATTCTAGGGGTCATAATTCGTCGATATTGGCAAAAAAGTCGCAAGTAGCACATTACACGTGATAGATGTGAATACTTCTTTATCGATTTTATAAGAGAAAACTAGTGTGAGAGAATCATATAATAATTAATTTTAATAGATTTGGTAAGTTTTGGTTAGCCGTCTAATCAACTTTCGGTTAGTTTCACTTAGTTTCAACTCATTTGAACCGGCTACGATATACGTTATAATAAATTTTAATAGATTAGGTTAGTTTTGGTTAGGCGTCCCAGTATGGTACTTAGTATCTACCTATTTTAGTCATTTGAACCGGTTCCGATACGTTATGATAAATTTTAATAGATTTGGTTAGTTTTGGTTAGTCGTCCAATCAACTTTCGGGTAGTTTCACTTAGTGACAACTTATTTTAGTCATTTGAACCGGTTACGATACGTTATAATACATTTTAATAGATTTGGTTAGTTTTGGTTAGTCGTTGAGGCAACTTTCAGTTAACATAGGAACGTAGGCTTTAGTTAGTTTTACTTAAGCTCAACTTATTTTACTCAAATGAACCGGTTCCGATAGTTTCAATAAGCGTGAAAGTAGTAGCGATTATTTAATGAATTTTTCCAAACCATCAGTATTTGACAAATTCACAGATATCCGTTACGATGCGTTTGGGCTTTAGTTTTAATTTTAAAACCGTTCCAAATAATAATTTCCTGTTGAATCCTACCATATCAAAATACTCCGCTATATTAACGCTGCCAGATATTTCATTAATATGCAAAATTATCTATTAATATAGTACATACAAAAATAGGCATTCATATTTACAAATAAAAAATGTCACGAGTATCACAGTATACGTGATGGAAGTGAATATTTCTCAGCTTATTTTACTTATTTGAGCCGGTTCCGATACGTTATAATCAATTTTAATAGATTTGGTTAGTTCGAGTTCGGGATAGTCCTCCAATCAACTTTCGGCTAGTTTCACTTAGTCTCAACTTATTTTACTTATTTGAGCCAGTTGCGATACGTTATTATCAATTTTACTAGATTTGGTTAATTTGGGTTAGTCGTCCAATCAACTTTCGGTTAGTTTTACTTAGTTTCAACTTATTTTACTTAATTGAGCCGGTTCCGATATGTTATAATGAATTTCAAGAGATTTGGTTAGTTTGGGTTAATCGTCTAATCAACTTTTGGTTGGTTTCATTTAGTATCAACCTATATTACTTATTTGAGCCGATTCCGATACGTTATAATCAATGTAATAGGCTTGGTTAGTTTGGGTTAGTCGTCCAATCAACTTGCCGTTAGTTTCACTTATTCTCAACTAAAGTTCAGCAGTGTATAAACAATGGTTCAGCTATCCCGCCTTCCGTACTATTTTCTTAATAAGATGGATAATATTAAATCAGTTAAAATACAGTAAGCACGCTCATGGAATTCTGGCTGTGACATGAACTGAAGGTCACCCAGCGCTTTATGTCAATATACACGGTGACAGTTGAGAGTTTGGATTCTGGCTATTTATTATTCTTGTGCCTAAAGTGTCCATAAGTCAAGTAGCACGAAATAATAGACGGAAATCATTCACAAATGCAAGAAATCACGTGAGCAACAATGGCAAAGTTTTATCTTTTTGCCCTATCTTCGTCCTTCTCTTCTATCTTACTCTAGAGTCATTTCGCACGCATGACAGCCGATCCAAACCTCTTAGTATGTCAATGGTATAATTCCTGACATAAAGTCAGGTCCTTAAATTATTATAATAATTAAATCATTTTCTTATGATGAACGTTTACTGGAGTTTCGAGGGATGGACTTTAAAACGAGAAGGGTTTAATAATAATAAGGCAAACAGGCCTAACTACTAGAATTATTTCTAATGAATCGACGTTCCATACATTTAAATTTCTAAAACCTGTTCCTTAGTAGACACATTGCAGTCTTTCAATAGGACCTTGTTAAGTGCACACACAAGCGTTCAGTATTATTGAATGAAATCTTGTTTTACGCCGCAATGCAATTCAGGATGGAGGATTTGCATTACAAGGGATCATTTCAATCAATTGCAAGAAGGAGTATTATATTCCAGCATCGCGAATTGCAAAGCAGATTTTGGCCTGGCTATGTGGTGCAGGTCTCTGCGGCAAAATCGCAAGTTTGAGTTTACGCTCTCAAACTTACTTCCACGTTATAGCTCGCCAGTAAAATGCAACTTTTTGTAAGCACAATCCAATTAAATCTGCCATTTCAGATCTTTCAAAAGATAGATATACATTAATTTACGACGTTTTTGTGTCGCAAAGAAACTAGTGATTCCTAGAAAAAGGGAAATTTAACGTATTTTTCATGCAATTTTCCTTAGCATTAGCACACTGGTTAGATCCCTTGATAAATGGGATTATCACGTTAAAGTAATAGTCGGAGGATTTTGTCTTAGTTCAAAGAATATTAACTTACTCGCAGATTTCATTCGCGATTTGAGAAATGGATGATCTGTTGAGCATGTAAAGTATAAGTGGATTGTCGGCATAGGACATGCATAGACTATGCTAAGATTTATTAAGTATACTTTGGTGGTTCCGTTTTGGTTTGTCTCATAAACTTTCAAATACATATAAGCAAGCAGGTGTATATTTGTTATTTGAAATTGCTAAAAACATACTTACATTCATAATGTTAGTAAGTGATGCAAACATATAAAAATGGAATGTCAGGAAATACAAGCAAGTCCAATAACCCACATCGTCAAACCAGAAATGCCACACAGGCAGATTACACAGTTTACAAATTTGCCTTTATTACCTTTTAAAAATGGCATTTGAAAATTATCCACGCTCTGCATCGGAAAATCCAGGGATTAAAGACTGTGTTGCTTTATTACAAATGGAAATATGAGCTTATTCAGAGTGTGTTTTAAACTGAATAATTTAACCGTAAAAATTAAATAGTCTTACTTAGGGACTACAGTTGATCAACCGATCTTGAAGGCTACGTTATCATGAATACTCAGGTAAACGACTAGCAACTTTCATGCGCAACTATGGTGTCAATTGGCAAAACAAACTCACTAATTTACGACTTACTCTTAAACAGATGTTAACATATTTCTAATATGCATGAGCAATCTGTCCTTAGTTGTCTGGTAGATGTTGACCGGTTTATTTGATTTGGTAGATTGTTATACTCTAGGATACAATTAAGAAACAATGATTTCATTTCAGATTAATCTGCTTTACATATGTGACTTTGCTACTTATATATTATTTCGGATTTCATGTTGCGTAATGTCCAGATATTACTTTATTTTTAAAAGTCGTACTAGTCAATTTAGACAATCAAGTATCAACTAAAAAGGTGTTATGGCAACATTTCCATGCGAACGGCAGCCAGTAATACAGTGGAGAGCTAGGTTCATGGATCTTTCGGTACACTTTAATAACGTTATTAGGCGCCACCTAGTTAACTGAGACTCAACTAGGAAAAATTTTAAATGTTATTAAATCCTGAAAAGTAGTTTTTGGAGGACCTTTCCAAGAAGACATTATATTTCCCCAAAATAAATACTTTATTCTTTCCCTACTATGGATGAGATCCCTTGTATAAAAAAACAATTATACAGTACAATTTGCATCACATGTATAAACAATAAAACAATAAAAAAGCCCTTACATAATATTGGCTATTATTGACATTTGTGCCAAATCCCAAATGTTAGGCAAATAATCTGTAGTACCAATGAATAGTTTACTAAAATGATAAGTTGGTATATAGCGCACAGGGTTTAAAATTCATGAATTTTATTCTGCCGCAAGGATATAAAATAAGGCACCACAGTCTTACAAAATCGAGTAAATGATATTACTTACAACTTATAAAGTAGGTAATTTTAAATTATTCTCCACATCAATACCAGCATTATACGGCCCATGTATGTAGAATAAGTTGTAAGTAATATCATTTACTTGCCAGGATCTGTTGCCTGGTGATAGCCAGTGCAACAAAACGAATAGTAGTGTCCATTCTAGAGACTTCAAAATCAATAATTGTGAATTCCATCGGCAATATGAGAGCAACAGCAACATAGATTCTTCTAGAAAGATTGGAAAATACCATTAATTCCACTGAAGACAGCATGAAGATTTTTGACTTATCACGTTATGGTGGGTTTCTCATAGCTTAACAAAAACTTTTGTAGGCAGCCTCCGTAATACTGGCACTAGTTAGGGTCGAAATACATTAACGTAACAGAAATACGATAAAATAATGACGCCAATTATTTCAACCAGTGCATGAGGTCCCTAAAACAAAAAGGCTCCACAAGGGATGCGGTCCTCTTGACCCGTCTCGCTAGGTCTCCGGCGTAGAAAGTAAAACCCGGATCTCTCACGGAACGAATTTCAACGCCGTCACCTCCAAAACATAGTTGCCATCTTAACTTAGTTGAAATAATGAACCCAAGCGCATGATGGAGCACCTAACGTCATAGCTCGGTTAATCGAACTTCTGCTCTAAACCATCTTCGCCAAGCAGCAAGTAAATATGTCTTAAAAATCTGCAGGAAACCATTACCTGGGAACGTCGATTCGATTGAACCTGTCTAACTGTCAAAAACATATGTGCTTGATTCGTAATAAATGAAAACACGAAATCTCGTTGAAAAACGAATGAAACAAACAGAAATAGTATAGCGAAACACAATTAGAAAAATAATTAAAATATACATTAGATGACTCTTAAGATCTTCAAATTGTTTGAGGTAGGTATTGGCTTGAAATAATAAAAAAACGGATGTTACATTTGTGTCGAACGATTTGTTAAGTTTTTATTAACTTTTAGATCAATGGAAGCATTTTCCTAAGTGATTAAAAGAGAGTTCAAACATTAAAATCTATGAAGAAACATCTAGCAAATTGAACTAGACAACCAGAGCCTTTGAAAGATATTTCCGGACCTAGTCGAACAGCTACTACTCACAAAGGGACAAAAATCAGACCTGATGTTATTATCATATCATAAGTCTCTATTAGGTACATCAGACTGAGACATAAATATAAATATAGAAAGTGTATTCAATAACTTTAAAGGTAAAACAAGGTAATATACTTGATACACTGTACCTATATTGGATTAATCCAATCTAAATCATGTTTGCAAATAAAAGTAAATATATACTAAGCAAAGCTTTAGCATTTGTTTATGCCAAAATTTGAAAATGCTACAGTGCATCTTTTAAATTTTATTATTGTTTTCATACCACGATCACCGCCATCCTTTTTTATTTTTAGGTAAAGATTTTTCATCAGCAAATTGTTTTTTTTTCTTAACGTAATTAGGTATTCAGCAAAATATTTGAAAATATTGGACAAAAAAATTGCTTAGTAACAAATAAGTAGTTTTGTTCTGGCTCACAAAAACAAGTTAATTAATAAATAATATTCTGGATGGAAAGCTTATGTAGAGTAGAAACAAGGCTTAAAAATACGCTTTCGATGTGTGTTTCTTTAAATCTAAAAATGGTACCTACCTACCGATGCATAATATTATAATAACTAAAAGTTAGTACATACCTTTTATTTTTTCAAAGTGCCTAATTTTATTTTTTTTTTATTTTTAGATAAACATTTTTATGAGCAAATTGGTTATTTTTTTCTTAACGAAATTAGGTATTTAGCAAAATATTTGAAAATATTGAACAGGCCATTATAAGAAGCATTTTATACTCCCTGCCACAAACACATACCGAAAAAAATCGCTGAAGAATTCGTCCTGTTCTATGCTGTTTAAAGTTAAATCAGTTAAAATAGCTTTCTGATTAACTATCTTATGAAAGTCATGTGTAGTGGAAACCTCATTATATTTTTTCTAAAATAGGACACATATGAAAGAGTACCTCTTGGTCCATTGGGATACTTATGTCACCACGTTGCAAGTAGTCGAAGTACTTATTTTGTATGAAATGTCCCTTACAGCCACTAAAGAAATGCAGATATCGCAAGTGATTTTTTTCTTAATTTTGTGGGCAGCATATCCTGAGATATATATCTCAGCTGACTCATCAGTGTCATACTCACTTATGTGGAGATTAAAAATAGAAATTTGTCACAATCGGTGTTTCGAGGCTCAGTCCAGTCCAGGGGGGCCTGTAACATCAGCCGTACAAGTCGTTTAATTGTTGGAATATATTTTACACTTGTAACTTTTTCATAACACAACTCATTTTGTAATTACCCGTACGGTACCAGTAATTAGGAAAGAATTTCTACATATGTAAACGTATTCTGTAACACAAAATTAACCCTTGTATAACTGTGTTACAGAATTTTCTACAAGTGTAGATGATTTTTGCCTATCTTCAACTGTGGGTAAATGCACAGTGTTACGGCAATTCCCGTACTGTGTAGACGTACGTGTCCTCATGTGGTCAAGTGATTCCGGAAGTGACTATGAAGATTAGCCTAGAGAATATCGCTTTAATATAAGGAAATACTCTCTTACTGATTCAACGAAAGTTTCGTCTGAACCGATACCAATTTGAAAATCTCCTTCATGATATTGGATCAAGGCCGGCAAATAGAACAGTTCTATGGTATGAATTGGCATTAATAGTGTTTGACATTGACATTAATAGTGTTTGCGATACGCATGGGGTATCAAAAATTACTGTGTGTTGATGCGTGCATGGCACTGTTAGAGCTGCTAATGGGATAAAGTTCGACGAAATAGGATCATGGCCTGTTGGATGCTGTACAAAGATTTCATGCAATAGCCGGTTTTCCTAAAGTATGTGGTGTAGTGAATGGAATACTTATAAATATATATGCTTCCAGAAGTAACGAACCAGCTTATATGGATCGGCTTGGTAAACATTCAATGATTTGAAAAATCTTCATCCCATATTATTCCAATTATTTTGCTTTAGAATGGCTTACCATAGGCTTCTTTTGAAGTAAATGAGGTCACGTGATCACTGTTTGGTCTGCTCTTGTTTACAATACATCTTCAGAGTCACCCTCTGGAATTGTTTCACGTGGCCGGTCCAGAGGTTCTTCAAACGACTCGGCTACTCCAATCTCACAATTATTTCTAATACCATATTATCAACATCGGTTAACATTCCTATTCCATCACTTACAGTTTTCTTCGCATTATCAAATTTAATCTAGAAATATGTACCACAAGTCAATAACAACAATTGCAAACTACAGTAGAACTCACCATTGAAGTTGGCTTCAAATTCTGCCAGATTGCATCCCTTAGATAGGTTCAATCCTTCGCGGAAAGTAAACAAATGCTTTGAGCCACTATTGCCATTTCTTGCCACTGTTCTACTATATCTTGCTTTCTGTGTGTTTATTTCTCTAATCTTATTTAAAAATTACATTTTATGTTCAAAAACAATTTGTTTTGTACACATATTACTTAACACGCAGCACATGTACTTAATGATGCTGCCTTCCGCCACAAGACGTTGCCCGGACCACATTACAAGGCTTCAGAGTTGAGCGCGCATCACATTGTTTACAACCACATGCGTTGTTTAATGTTTACATTTGTATTTTTACATATTCATTTCATGCAATGCCCTCCGGGGCGCAACCAAACAAAACTAACCCAAACTAACCCAAATTTAAAAAGGAGAAAATTGAAAAAAAATAAAAAAACATCAACGGGAATCGACCTCGGCCTCCCTAACACAAGCACAGTATCTGACCACTACACTACCAGAGCATTAAAAGCAATTCGATGGAAAGATGATGGCTGACGACAATGTAATTTTTGGAAGGAATAATCAATAATTTCAAGGAAAACTGAGACACTGTGTCGAAGAGTAGAGTGAGTAATTGTGCCATAAAATAATTTTTTTTTAAATTAAACAGCTCCGTGATCCATTCTTGTGACGGGCCTACACCACTCATTTCTCTTAATATTTGCCTTTAAAAAACTAGTGTTATTTACTATGTATCACCAGTGCCTTATAATTTCTAGAAAATCTGCTGTGTCTCTCTCAAAATAGTGGAATGATGGCATATATTGTCCGCAAGATAAGCTTTTTGACTCTCAAGGTTATTTGCAAAAACTATTTTATAACTAAGTTTAAAAGATTTTTAAACTAACATACTCTTTCCTTTGCCTTACACAAATTTAATTTTTGCAAATTTCGCATATTTAATATTACTAATATTGTCGAAATGAGGAAACACAAATGATTTGAAATAAATACACAATATCAAAGCTTGTAAAAATTTGCTGTTAGGATATTCCGGATTTGAAAAAGAATATAAATTGTTTGTTAAGTTTGTAAATAATGAACGATTTATTCTATGATTGTCTGCTATAATATCTAATTCTTGGAAACCAATTTTTTGTACTAAAGAGATGACATTTTCATTTCAAAAGGTAAAATCCATTTTAAATCATTCTAAGTCAATTCATCATCTTTCAAATAAACTTTTACATTCATATGACTGTCCACTGAAACCTGATTGAAAATATTTATGCACTCATTGGTCAAATCTAGACTGTAAAAATGTATTTTTGAGCCACTTACAATTTTAACTTCCCAAAATTCAGAAACACAGATTTTCTGTGAATAATTTAAATTATTTTTGAAATTTTTAATTAAAACTGATTATTAGAAAGCTTGATTAAGTTGTAATTTACGCTCTTGATGCTCCTTGTTTCGCTCCGCTGGAATTTTTCTAGGAATAGGAAGAGTTCTTGGCAAGTAAGCGGGCAAATTGGGAAAAATGCGCGGAACAACTGTTATATTTAGTCTCACTTTAGAGGGATTTTTTTTGTGGCGCCATCAGGTAAAAGAAAAATATCCTCACGAATAATATCACTTGGGACATACTACTGAATATTCAGTGGGCGACCAATCAGCTCTTTAAATGGTTTTTAGCCACTGAATTTTCAGGTCTTTATCTTTTGGGAAGGGAACAACTGACCCACTCTCTTTCCCTGCTTTTAAAGCACTAAGATAATTTGAATTGCACCCAAGAATACAGCATGGACTTGGCATGTTGATAAATAAATAAAAAAAATGTAAAAATATGGTACCGACCTACCATATTTCCAAACTTATGCAACTACATATATTTTTCACTAATTTTAAATCTAATTCATTTAATTATACCTACAAACCGGGTATAAGCTAAAATAAATAACACTATCGATATATGAACTGTACACAGAATCTTCACATTAGTTCACCAGCGATAACTACAAAAAAACGAAAAACATCAAAAATATTATTTGCCGCCATTAGAGTAAGGTAATCGACCGCGGCCGGCCGGCCGGCCGGCTTCAGTTAATTTGTCACTTTTTTACTGACATTAGAAAGAATCCGAACCAAAAATAGTAACTGACACTTCGTGGAGGTTCTTGGCAATCAATTCAAACAAGATTTTTGTAAAATATCAAAGAAAATCTTGTAGAAAATGCAATTTAATTATCCTGACTCCACAACAGCCATACCATCCCGCCATGCACCATCTCCATCGCAAACGCGGAATGGGAGTTGAACAACAGCGCTACACAACATACACCCTTGACGAACTCCTTTTTTTGTTTTGATCCGACCAAACATGTTACCGTCAATTCTCACTCGGGCTTTATTGGACCCCTAGAGTTGTTCTTCCAGAAATATTAGGTGGTATTGGACTCCCATTAATAGAAGAACTTTCCAAATTTTAGGCCGTTTTATATTGTCAAATCCCTTAAAGTAGTTCACGAAGCAGATATAGACTGGAAAATAATGCTCCCTGGCTTCTTCAATAATCTGGCTCGAGTTTAAGATCTGCATCACGTCCCTTAACCAAATCCGCCTGCCCTGAAGATATTTGTTAGTTAATAAAACCCTCCAGACGAGATTTCAAAATATATAGCATTGTCTTATATACTCCTTGCATGTATTATGCTTATGTGAATTTTAATCCAACAAGTGCAATAGACTGGCGTAACAATCAATCAGTGATTGAATTATCGTTTTAGCACTGTTGTTTGTGAGAAAAATGAAATATTCTTTGCTAAAATAAAAACGAAACTTTGTTATTCACAATGATTTTTTAATATATATCTTCAGTACAGCTTGAGTATGATGCTTGAATATTTCATTTCACCATCCCAATCTAATGACATAATGATCAAACTAA
This sequence comes from Pissodes strobi, assembly GCA_016904865.1. Taxonomy (NCBI): domain Eukaryota; kingdom Metazoa; phylum Arthropoda; class Insecta; order Coleoptera; family Curculionidae; genus Pissodes; species Pissodes strobi. The sequence continues at coordinate 54,238 of JAEQML010042481.1, read as the reverse complement.
CTCCGATTTCAATTATATTCTACAGTTGCTAGAATAGCTTTTGTCTTGAAGATATTACGTATTTACAATTACCTGATATCTATTTAGTTATTGATGCGATCCAGTACATTTTGCGCATTCGGCATAACAGTATTTAGGTTACCTCCACTAAAAGATGTATAAGTATATAATCGGCAAAAGATTAATAAATGAATGCCTTCAATAAAGTTCACCTATTTGATCTAAGTAGATGATTAACAGTATTACATCAATAATTGATGTAATACTATTCATCATCTACTTAAATCAAATAGGTAAACTTTATTGAAGGCAATCATTTATTAATCCTAATTGAAACTCCTTGTGATACACCAATCATACTTATTAAATAAAGAATCAAATTCGGATTGACACAATCTAGCAACCGGTGTTCTATTTGTATCTTTAACACAATAATATGAAAGCTTTTCTGGAATCAACAAAAATTCTCACAGTATGATCAATTTTGCATCTTCATCGTGTTACTGTCAATGTATTAGCTGACTCACATGAATAATCTTTGTGAAAAGCCGATTATTTCCCATGCGTAAATTAGTGTTATTAAAATACTCAGATAGTTGATTGTATACAGATATTCCAAAGATATTTTGTCCTTGGTAAGGTGTTTATTAGACCGAAATGTATATGTATTTTATTTTTGGATTAAGTACTATATGCACAACTACGTTTTAATTAATCTGGAAAGCGACCATATTTCAATGAAGGTTTGAAAATGCTATTAAAAGTTTCTCGCAGAGATTTTCAATTCATATTGTCTCTGCTAGACAACTTAAATATAAACTGAATATTATTTTTTACAAAATTATTTTAGGAAAATTACTCGAACACCTACAGGTGAATTTTTAAAATTGTTTCAATATCACTAATAATACAAGGTTTAAAGTCTCTTTAAGCGTCATCTCTTTACAGTTATTTCGATTTTGATCAATCTTAAATTCATAGTATTGTTGTTTACGTGTTTACACAGAAATTCAAGTCCAACTTGCACACTATAAGCTTTAAATGCAGTTTGTGTAATGCTCAGCATTTATTTTTCATAACGAGTACGGTACTTTATGTTAATATGCCGAATCGTTTTTGGAATTTTAACAGCATTTTGCATGTTAACAGAAATTTTTTTGTTTTTCTAAAAAAGCTGCTTTTCCCTAATTCTTCAATAAATCCTATGTTTTTAGCAAAGGACATTGAAAGTATCGACGGAGTAATAATCAATATCATAGAAGCGTCATGTTTGCCATTTGAAGTTCAGTGGCGTAGACGGTCAGGTGAAAAAATAACAAACACTCTTTGACTGAATTAAAATTTTATACACTGGACGTGTTTTGAACAAATGTGTTCCGTTAAGTGGCATATAGGACAATATTTCGTTGTTTTTTTTTCTTTATTCCCATTTATAGACATTGAGCGTACGCCGATTTAATTTCTTCGTGAAGCATATAACTACGGACCACTGCCAGAAATATGTCACAGCTTACGAACACATATTATTTTTAACTATGAAAGCCATTCGTATAAATTAAAAAACGTTATGGACCATTGTCTCGTAAACGGTCAGATTAGCAAGTATTTTTAAATTCACGAAATTATGATGACTTTAAAATAAAATCTGACAACTTTTTACTACCTACTCCTCATGGCTCAAGGTGAAAAACAAAGTAACATATTAAATTCAGATTTAATTACATTGAGCTTATTACATAAAGAAAAGTTCTGTGTAAGCTATAATTTGAAAATAATATAATTAATTAAAAGATGACAACCAAGTGATTAATAAATCTGATTTTCAGGTATTTCATTCCTATCGGCTATTTCTTATTTAAACCAGCTCTAAACATTCTCAATGTGCTTCATATCTGAGCTACGTGCTGGCGAATCAATTCCCCTGATTTTTTTCTGAGACCTGGTTGACGATAGCCTCACGGGATAGTCGTGCATTAATATTATCATCAACAAGAATAAACTGTCCGCCAAAATTTTCGGCAATAGGCGGACTACTAATAAAATGTCCTAACCGCTTGCCTGGTGAACGTTATTAATTACATTTTGCCATTTATCATTACTCCATCCCACACCATTACCCCTCCACACCCAAATGCGACTTTAGGCCTCATATGCTCTTTAATAAAAGGAGCCCCCTACCTTCGCCAGATCATAATGCGGTCATCACTTTCATCAGCAAAAATGAGTTTTCCCATTCTGGCGTGCCCCAATTCTGATGTTTATTAGTCCAAGCTCTGCTTGCCCTTCTGCAGGCAGGCGTTAGAAGAAGAGATATTTCACGCCTTTGCGCATGTAGATTCATTTCACATTGTCTGTTGCGTACTATTTGATTTCTTACATCTGCTCTCGTTGTAGTTGTCCAATTATGTTTTAACTGGGTGGTTTTTTATTTTGTTCTACAGCCTGTTTCTTATTAGAATTCTGCCCTGCCACCAGTTGGTGTTCCTATTGCATCCTCCTCCAGAGTACCTGTACTGTTGTACCGCTCCAACACTCTTAATATAATGCTAATAGTTTTGTTATAAACCTCGGCAATATTGTCCCTTTTCTTGATAACCTCCTTATTTACAAATGTTCACAAGTAGAAAACCGCTAGCTGTAACGGCATTTTAAAGAAGATTTTTCGAATTAAAGAACTCAAATGTAATTTAAGATATATTTTTGACTGTTGTCCCTAGAGTGATGAAATGTTTGATCATAACATGCATAAGCAGATAAGTTGTAATAAGCTCAATGCAATTAAATTCAATATAAAATGTTATTTTATCTTTTCACCTTGAGCCGTGCACCACTGAGCAATAGTAAGTAGTTGTCAGATTTTATTTTAATATCATCATTGTGCCATCATCACAGAATGCCATAGTTATCTCTATTATGCGTTCCGAAGGGGTCACCTCTCGTTAACCATTTTGTTATGGTCCGTAGTCATAATCTTTATCAGGAAATTAAATTGGGGTATGTCTATGGTCTATAAATAAGGTATTAATTAAAGTCGAAAAAAAATTGAATCTTTAGAAAAATTAATTTGTATGCGTATGCTGCTTAATGTATCGCATTTGATCAAAACACGTTCAAGAGTATCACGGTTATAAAATTTTAATTTAGGCAAAAAGTTTCTAATATTTTACACCCTACCGTCTAACTAACTGAACTTATTGGTAAAACATAACATTTTTTGATACTGATTAATTATTATTCCGTCGAAGTTTCCAATGTTCTTTGCTAAAAACATAGGGTTTATTGAAAAGAGTGAAAAAAACGTAAAACGTTTAGGCATATTAGCAATAACTCACACTGGCTAATTAAACTTTAATTTTAGGTAGGAAAAAGTAACATTTTATGTTATCTTCAAAATAACGGGTACTTTACTCTTACGACAAAATCTTATTTATTAGTCTACCCTGTACAATGCCAAAGTGTTTGGGATTTTTAATAGGATAATTTGGCTCCTGAGCAATGTAGAAAATTCCTTGCGGGGTAGGTACTCTTTTTCCATAAATTGTTACCAAATTAACAAAGTGTCCCATATGAAGATTATTTTATGGGACACGCGACAAGTTAAAATATAATAAACATAAAAAACCAATTCGCTTTTAATTTCAACGCCCTCATAAAATGCCTTCTTTTGAGATTTCGTTCCCTTAAATGAATAATTTCGACATTTTGCTCTAAAATGTTGCATTCCGGCCGCTTTTATAGTGTTGTTCACGAAGCCATTCAGACGAGATTTTCACAAAGTCTCGTTTCGTTGACGAACATTTTATTTATATGCACTTTTGAGTACAGTAAGCTTTTGCTTACGACACCATTCGCTTGAAAAGGAAATTGAGTTCTTTATTAACAAATGAAGGAATTGAAATTTTGCACTTCTCTGCAGTGACCAACAAAATGATGGCGTTACTTCTAAAATAAATAAAATACTTTGCGCATTATCATTCAATTAGTGTGGTTTATAAAGCCCTTATTTTTAATATGCATAAGGAGTGAATAAAGTCCCAGTAGATAGCACTAAAAGCAAACTTCCGAAAAATGTATATTGATGTAATGGACTAATCAGAATTAACACAGTAGTTCATAATTATATTTGCGTCTTCGTTATTCAGAAGTAAATAAACTATGAAATTGTAAAAAAAATTGACCTGATCGCTTTTTTTGTAATCAACTCAAACGACTATTTATTTTCGGTGCAAGGAGCCATGCTGATATATGTTAGTCATCCCAAATTTCCCAGCAAAATTTAGTATACGTTCAGATACATTTTATAAATTTTTGGAGAAAATTCTTAGATATATGCGTGTAATTTCTGATATTGTCACCTTGAATGTTTTCACAAATAGGTATTACATCAGCATTAATGCAGAAACTCAATTCGTTAAATGTTTATTAATTAGGCAAGTAAGGGGGCTTATAAGTGAGAGCTTAAATGAGTTTAATAAATCAGAAATTATATCATATATCCCGGTGACTTTTTGTTTTTCATTGATTTATTACACTAATTACTTCCGTCAGAGTCGCAGAATTATTGTTTGGTATGTTGTTCTCCGGAGATAATTACATATTAATTCGGTCATTATTAGAGATAGAGAGTTATGCTTTTCGTGAAGTGTTGCTACTTTTTGATGAAGTGAAAAAAAATATTCTTGATGGCCCACTTCACCTTTAACATACAGTTAATTATATCTTATCCACTTCGGACCCCCCCCCCCTAGTATTTCAGATAGTTGTAAAAATAGATTTTCTACGTATAGCTGAGTAGATTGGTTAGTTGTTTTTTTTATCAAATATTATATTTTTTGAGATATTAACCAAACCATATGCTGTTAATTAGGATCACCCACGTAAGTTTTTTATTTATTAAATTTTTCATGACGACATTTTACAATAATATTGTAAACAATACTTTTACGACCTCGTTTTACTTCACCTATATTATTGCAGCCACTAATATTTTCACCTTAAGCCGTAGCAAGTAGACTCATCATGATTACATCACTTCATGACTCCACTCCTCCGCTGCACGCCACTAGATCGACATCTGCCAATCAGAATACCGCCATCACCTCTTCACCGCGCCCACGCCGCCATGCAGGGTTGTCACGTCCTCGCATATTCCAAAGTTACGTCGCCTATAAAATTTGCTCGTTACATTCGGCCATCCTGCAACAATTATGCCCTCATTAATTTAACTCTTCAGTAAATGAATCAGATTTTGTCGAAACCTTGAAGGTTTCGCCTGCGGTTGCAATCTTACGCATTTTCTCCAATATCTTTGTCTTTGTCAGATTTTCACTCGCACATCAAGTTTGGACCTTAAATCGTCATAGGTCTCGCCTTCCGCCAACAGAACATTCGCCATTTGCATCTCGCCAGTCAAACTCGCATGCACCTGTCAACCTAACAATTGGCCCTAGGTGTAGCAAACGTATTTATTGCGTGTTTTACACCTCGCCTCGCCAAAAGTCAGCGAACGCCTTGCTCGTAAATGCCAGTCTGGTGTCGGAAATAATACGCCTTTGGTAGGTACCCAAATTCGCAAAATAACTCTCTCTAATCGCCTCAGAAGATCACAAAGTGTTCGTCGCCTTCGCAAGTGTATGATTCTGAACTTCTTCGCCCCCTCGATTCCACGATACCGGTTTATGGACGCCGATACCTGTCAAAAGAGTGAAGAAAGCCAGTATACATGTCGCCAAAGGATGAGCAATTAAATACCCTCACCTTCGTCTGTAGATCGAATGCGCCTTTGTACCTGAAAGCTCACACCTTTCGATCAACGCCATTTTATCATGATAATAATGAGTCATGCTTCCGCTATCCAATTTAACCCCCGCCATCATATCTTTTGAGCAGCTGAGCAAAATCGTTCACCCTAGGAAACGCCTTCCTAAGAGCCGCCTTCCAGTCTTCCCATGAGAGGTCATATTTACCAGCCCCTTGCTGCGCCTTAAAATTTCGCCTGCATAAAATACGCTCTAAATAGTTCGACCAGCCATGAATATCGCCCAAATGATCAATTTTTCTCAACCACCACACGACATTACAGTCCTGGCTGTCAGGAGGGTCAATAATGTGGCCGCTTGCTCTGGCCGTTGACTCCATACAGCCCTAACTGGAAGTGGAATCCGCCTTTTCGCTACAAGCATGCCTACCACCTAAGCAACGCGTCTTACCTGATTTTTCACTTTTCTTTTTCCTTCCTTTTGTCGCCTTTGCTATTTCGGCCGCCACAATCTGCTGGATACTAGCTGCCAAACCGCCTTTCAACGGCGTGTGCACCATGGGGACTGTTTCGTCTTCCATCGCCGATTCGCCTTCCCCGTGGTCACCCTCGCTCAATTCAGGCTCGTTATCGAACTCTGACTCATCACTCCTACCTTCCTCCCTAAGCAATCACTAGAAAACCGTCTTTTACACACCAATAAACACAGTTATAATACGCCACAGTTCCTACAATAACAATCGACACACGCACTTATCGTAACTTTTTCAAGAATTGTCAAATATCAATCCACTGTCAAGGATAGTAAAAAAAACGCCCGCTAATTGTTAGAGTTTTTGTGACGCCGCCACCCACAATAAAAAAGGAAATTCCAGCGTGATTCAACTCGTCAAGAATCGCGTTTTTCACCGTCTTCACAACAATTAACACATTCCCTAGGTTATCCGACTTCTGATCTGTAAACAACACTTTTTACTAACTCGTTTTATTTCGCCTTTATTATTACAGCCACAAATATTTTCACCTTAAACCGTAGCAAGTACACTCATCCTTGTGGAAACACCCCAACAAGTTTATTAACTTGTCGTTTTTCACCGTATGGTTTGGTGATAACACCCTGTATGTCCGTTGTATGAATGAGCCATAATTAAACTCCGAATATATTTATTTCACCCCAGGTAAATAGAAATTTGTGCATTCAAAGTATTGTATTTCAGTTACTCCTTAGTCCGAACCTGGTTTGTCAGTATAATAGATTCCGTTATATGCAACCATCGCTGGAAAGCAAAATGTTATTCCGTCAAGAAAATCGTTATTAGTCGTTCTCAATTTAATATATCTTTGTCTCCGTCAACATTGTGTAAACAACAATATGTCACATAAAGAAAGAATATGCTTCAACACTCTCAAATGCATCCGCTCCCGCACAATTTCCCGCTTTATTTCTCCTTGGCCGCGCCGGTAGGAAGAAATAGATTTCAGTGCCTTACAAATACTCAACCATGATGCATCGATCCAGTCATTGCTCTGCATGAATTTGGCGCCGAGTACATCTACTCGATCGTAGCTCTGGCTGACGCCAAGATATTTAGTAGTTTTTCTCATTTGTTTGCACAGATATTTAGAGAATATCTGTGTATTCTCTGTTCTCTTTGTCCAAGCTTGAATAAAGAACTCCTTTGGGCGCTTTAACGCATTTTCTAGAGACACCTAGCGTCTCTGCTGTTGAAGATAGACGAAGGTAAGATGGCGGATCGAAATTTTGTAGCAGACAAATCTATTCCTGTACTCAAGATTCGAATCAAATGTTCGAAGTCTTATATCTCTGGTAAAGTAAAGTTGAGAGAATCAAAGAAGACGGAAAGTATACGGTATTTTGTGTCAACCTAAAGGCAGTTAGTTGAAAAAAAAAAGGTAATTAAATTCAGTAAAGAAAGGCGTTATCTAGTTCATTTTAGATTTAAATGATCGAGAAGTTTTGTTAGACATTTAATAATAGTTGAGCATAATAAGTACAGTACCTATTTAGTTTTATGTATGAAATTATGAATGCTTGAAAGTAGTTAGAAACCAATGTATATATTTATCATATTTGATGCAAATTAATTATTGCATTATTAAAGTACGTAATACCTAGAATACATGTTTCAATTCAGACCCTATGAATAAAGTAGATAATTATAAAGTTAATTACCACCCCCACCTTTGTGGTCATAAATGATTTATGAAATAATTGTTTATACCGACCACTCATCATAACTACATTACTTCATGACTCCACTCCGCCACCCCGTGCCACTCGATGGACATCCACCGATCAGAATGCCGCCATCACCTCTTCATCGCGCCCTTTCCGCCATGCAGGGTTGTCACGTCCTCGCCTATTCCAAAGTTACGTCGGCTATAAAATGTGCTCGTTACAATATAAAAAAGGTAGGTATTCTACATTTTAACCACTAAATTGAACTATTTAATTATAAAGGCAATTAAAATAAGTGTTGAGATTAAAGAAAAAAATGGAGTAGTCCGATATTCTTTTTTAAACTACACCACTACCTGCTATTTGGTGATATTGCACGAAATCCAAACTAGTTTTGTTATCACTTGAAAACTAAATTAATTCTCATAATAGTTAAATATAAATACGGAATATACAAAATGTATTTAACCATTGGACAAACTGCAAACCATTATCTTCAATGCATTTATGACAACCTATCTTTATTGGGCGTAAGGCATTATGGGCGGCCTTGCAAATTCCTAAATTTTTGGCTCCGTTGCGTTGCAAAGATCTTGCATTTTCCGATGTTAGACATGATATATTTTATTTTCCAACTACTTCGAAAAGAAAAAATCGAGAACTGACATATCTGGTGATCTTAAGGTCATCTTATAGAGCCATGGGTCCAAATCCAACCACTTGGAAAATTGTTCTCCAAAGTTGTTATCTAAATATGGTCTTATTATTTGTGCATGATGTGCGGGGGAATAGCACGCCGTCTTGCAGGAAATATAGCTGATTTAATTAGGCTGAAGAGGCACATGATCCCTTAATTCAGCTAAAGTGTTTTCCAGTTTATTTTAATAAACTTTAATTTAACTAATTAGTATTCTTTATCCTAATGTTTATAGCCAGTATCATTTATTCAAATCTTATACAACATTCTGCTTTGCCCCTCCTTCAGCTGTGTTTTAATTCGACAAGAGAAATCCAAACAGCAGCAATAATTGTGCCCATTAAATCACTCCATACATAATCCGTACTCCAGTCATTCAAATGGGGATTTAAGATATTAATTACATTTATAAAAAACACTTTTTAGGTTAGTATTGCGACATAATTCAGAGCTCAAGCTTTAACTGTACCATTAATATTTGTTCATATTCTTATCTCACTTGTGGTTATGACCACCTAAAATGACCTGAACATTACCACAATTTTCTATATGCATTTCATAGAATAGCTCATAACCCTATTATATGATTTTCAAGAGTCCTTTATATCGCTTCTCGCAAACATAAGTGTTCCTCCATGCTTGTGTTTTTTTCTAGCCAAAGAAGATACAGGCTTATAATTTCGTATCTTAAGATTAAAAATGCAGGATGCTCAATTAGTCACTAGCATAATAAAATTACCTACATGAAAAAAATCTACATGATAAAGTACCTAACCGTCGTTCAGATCGCACTGTATTTGCAAAATTAATTATTTAAAAGCGCGAAGGAGCACCCACCAAATTAATATATTGTCTCTGACTTAAAGCTCCCTTCTTACCCTATCCCTTGAGACCTCTCGGAAGGCTATATATCAACCTGACTAATAAAAATTAGGTTGCGACAACTCGTGTCACAGGTATGAAGTAAATCTACACCCTGACATTTATTTCTAAATAAATGTTGTTCAAATGATAAATTTCTAATAAAATTCAATATTTGTCTAGATTGGTTTCCGTATAAAATTTCTCTCCTTTTCATTGCTTCATATGTAGACGATTTGCCTTATATATCATTACATGTACTACTCGGTCATCTATTTAACTTTCCTTAAAAAATTCATGGAAGAATATTTAAACGAAGCACACTCAAGCCCTGGATTATCAATATTGACGTTCGTTATCTGATGATTTTAGTGTTCGTTGTCAGTTCCCATTTTAAGTGTTCTTTATCCTTTACTTTTCTAACCATATAATCTATAAGAGGTCTTTAATATGCACACACGACCATTATCTTGTAAAAAGCACATTAATGTATAGGCATGGTTCATAGTCTAATTCAATTCCCATTCCTTTATATTTACGTTTCTACTGGTAAAGTGCATTGCTGCATATATGTATTTTAAACAACGTGGAAGAGATGCAGCAGCGTTAGTTTAATCCTTATTACCCATAAAATATTTCGATTCGCTATTTCCTTTCTGTGAATGTTACATTAAATAATAAAATGTATGTATTATATTTACAACGAGTGAATACAGGATATTATATAACTATTTTATTTTTTCTTAAACCTCTAAACATCGTGGAATTCGTAAACTCTCAAATTTAGCCTCGATTTATTGACATATAAATAAGGTCATATTTCCGTATTTCGACGAGCGATCGAATTTTACATGGTTTATATTCAAAAATATTGAGGCTATAACTTAGTATTTGGAACTCTATCTATTGTTGTGAACTTTTGAGGAAGCCAGAAATATGAAAAACTTTAATATCAGTTAGCTACTATTCCATACTGTTCGGAACCCGAATATTGACGCCATAAATTAGACAAAAAGGTATTTCCATCTGATGAACTCTTGTAAACAAAGGTACTTCTACAGTACAATTCTCCTATCAATTTCCAAAATAAGTGGTTATATCTATTACCTTCATAGACGACCAGAACACTCCTCTGGGGATCGCCGCCACTACCGCCAATGTCAACTGCCTAGCTAGAACCAGACCCACGCCGCTTCCTGCGAAACGCCACCACCATGGAGACCGCCACTAACCGCCATCGCCGCCGCTGATCTTGTCCGCCTTCGTTACTACTGCTGCTCTCTCTCGTTCACAACGCAAGGGAGCAAAAATTTAGGAATTTGCAAAGCCGTCCATATTGCCTTACGCCGAATATTCAATTATTATAGACCAACGAGTGAGTTACTTAGGTCAGCCATTTCGAAAGTACGAGTAGTTATGATGAGCTCCTAGTTCCGAACTGGACATGGTACTGAAAAATAAACTTAAAAACATATGAGTTTGAATTCTATTTTAAAACACATATAAAGAAGTTTAAATTATTCACAAAATGCATTCAACAATGTAGGCCATTGTGTACAAATTGTAAATTCCAACCGGACAAATTTAACATAAAGTGTGTTCAGGAAACTAGAATGTATTTAAACAAACCATAGTCAATTCGAGGCGATAATGGCTCAAATTCAATTTGACGTACACTGAAGCTGGAAAACACAGATGCCATACCTGGAATATCAATAAGAGTAGCGAAGCAGGAGAGCCATTTGTCATTAGTAGGGACTACTTTGTTAATTACCTATCCACAAATCACTCTTAATAACTGTTTTGACTGACTACTGTGTCGGGATCTCTGAAAATACTATTTTGTGCCACTGTGCACACAACCGCCTCTCATACACCATCTGACTGATTGTCGGATTACAATGTTCAGTATATTCAATCTGTCCTAAATTACGTCAAAGAGATCCATCAAAACGTTTGATAATTAAAGTGGATTTAATTTTGCAGAAGCCTATTATTCTGAAGAGAATTATTAAAGTAAGCTCATTGAGAAATTATAAGTTTTAAAAAAGATCTAGAGACTTCATTACATAATTCACAACATGTGATTTCTCAACTTTCAGGAGTCTATTCGCATTTTGCCACGCTGTTTAAAATTGGATTTTCTATTATAACACATTCTAGAGGTTTTCGCCTATTTGTTCAACTTGTAAACTAATATCATATATTAAACCTCTATTGTTATACCATAAAATTTGACATATGTCAATACATAATTTAATTTTTTAAATGCAGGATGCATTATAGCACAACTACACTTAAGTGCAAAAAAAACGCAACAAGTTAATATGTTTGTTCTAGCAGCGATTTCAAACGGTACAAAGCCATCCGGAGTTTGCGCATAGCAATATAACCGACACCTTTTCGGCTCTGGCTCCAGGATGTAAACAGCACAAGTGCTAGTTTAGTGACCCTTACGAAGATGAAAAACCTAAAGAACAGTTGACGTTTCGAGGATCTGTCCCCGTCGTCAAGAACGAACAAATCTAAAAATGAAAATAGTTAGTAAATGTAAATAATTTAATAATAAGTAAATGTAAATAATGTAATAATAAAAATTTATCAAGTTTTGAATAGACTTTGACAAGATGACAATACTAATATCATATAGTTTGTAAAATTTCAAGTCTCGGTTATATTTTTCGTTTTTAGTACGATTTTCAAAAGCGTCTTAGCAAATTGTAGATAAAATGACTAATTTCAACTTGCATATCCAGTCTTTTGATAATGCTGTCATTTTAATCATTATACAGGGATAATTAAAAGGTCATTATATAATCCTAATAGTAAAACACCCTGTGTAATAATTTCTTAACCAAATTCTTTTAAAATATAAATTTTTTTTAAGATCCATTCCTTTACTACATTTTGTGACTTGGTTCATGTCTTTAGGTGCATTGTTTTTTTTTAAGAGTGAAGTGAACTTGTCACCAATAGTTTACTTCAAGAAATGTTATTTTTTACGCTCGTTGTTGCCCTTATGTCAGTTTGGCAGCTTAGTGTATGAGTCTAGCAGTGAAAAGGCAACAATGCATTGTTTAATTTTATTAAGCTTACATAAAAAGAAGAAAGATTAAAAAAATATTTATGGAAACCAGTTCAATTGTAACTTAACTGACCTAAAGAAACGTACTTTTAACAACAAATTTAGCTTGATATTTTGTATTACCACCTCTAGCTCTATTAACTGTTTGCATACGTCTGTTCATAGTGTCAATAAGACGCGGACTGAACATGGACTCTGCAAATCTTTCTTCGGTTCTTATTCATACTCCTTTCCGCCAGACTCAAGATTCGTCAGTAAAGGTGTCATTATCCAAAGTTCTAATGAAAATGTTCAGTGGTTAATTGAACTACTCGGTGACGCGGAAGCAATTTGTGTTCAGTTGCAAGCTTTCCAACCAAATTCCTTCTATCTTCGTAATGTCTACGTACTAACATTTATACCTCGGATCACAGTTGAAGTTGATTTCTTGACTGCATTGATGTTAAATGACGATCCCGCAAAGTTTTAACGTGAAGAAATCTATCACCAATAGCACTAATTTTTGTCGTTTCCTGACAATACCTGGCTTACGCTTATTTCTACCAGTCTAAAACGTTCGACCACTCTTTTGATGGTAGAGCGATGAACAACATATTTATAATTGCCTTCAGCTTCAACCAGAGCAACAGCTTTGGCACAATTTTCAGCACTTAAAACTATGGTTGTAGTATAGGTCTTGCAGAGAAGAAATCACTGTTAAACTGGCATTAGGGCAACAACGAGCAAAGCCAACACCAATTATGCCAGGCGGCCTTCCTATTGAACGCACAAAACTCGACTCTATTTTAGCCAAGGGCGGACACTGATCGAGACCATGAGCATCCACGACCTGGTAGAGTACCCTGTGAGGAGCCATATCACAAGCCTCATGTCCCCTCTCTTAAGAGCCAGCAAAGCCCCCATTCTACAAGGCGCTGGTTGACCCAAAAGTAGACCAGTCATTCCTGGAGATGCCCGCCAAAGATCCCTGATCCACACCTTCATTATGTTTCTTAGGATAGTGGAAGGACACACCTATTACAAACTCAGGCCCCGTTAAACACATTGCAGAACCCCGCAGACGATCAGTTTCTTCCTTTCCCGGGACATTCAAGTGTCCCGGAATCCAAACAAGACAGGGTCCCCAAAGGTTCAGCACTCAGACACTAACGCAGAGTTGATTTTATTAAACTGAAAAGCTAGTAGGTACAAAGTCTACTCTGCTCTACGAGCAGGTATAAATATCCTTCCCTCTCAAGCCTCTTGATAGGTCCACATACCCGCATTTAAGGATTGCATACGACCATAATAACCAGTTGGTTTAGTAACCATCTAATTAAATTTATTTACTTGTGGTGCAGTACCATTCATTAAGGTTTAACCTTGTTTAGTTTTACCTGCTTTTATAACAAACTTGGGAATATTTGCTTAAATGCTGCATTTGTTCGACCTGATCGGAAATTTATGGTGGCGTGAGGTCGCGAGGCTCAGGATTTCTGATGCCAGGTTATGAAGAAGACCAGACCGAAATTAATCTCTTAGTATGTCCGACATCAGACGGCTTCTTTTAAAGAATATAACTCAATATTTTCTTATAGAGATATACATGGGAAATCTGTCTGAGGATCATAGCCTATCTTCTCCAATAAATGCTGAATTAACCATTAATATTTAAATTTAACTAAGATGTCAATTTGCTGCTTCAGCTTGTTTTTCTCAAAGCTTATATCCCAAACGTTATTACTTCAAAAAATGTCCCCGAAAGAAAACCCGATGTTTTAACTTGTTTAAATCCTAATTTGGAATCATCCTTAAATGTGACTTTATTTCGGTGTAAAGTCAGCCGAGCATTGTTAAAGATAAAGGCAATTATTTATCCTCCATATTACCTATGGAGAATCACTTTTCTTCACTAATTGTAACGGGCCAGATTTTCTCGCTCACTCGGCCGTTCACCAAAATGTCACTAATTGACAGGTCGGCAAGTTGCGGTACTATGAAAGAATTTTTTAAAAAATTTGCGTTCACCATAGTGTCAATCTTTCATGGTTATCAACCCAAATTAGATTATCTAATCGCGTGGTGATCACTGCGGTACAGTAGTTGAAATACCCTCAAAGATTTAAAATCGATATTGGCTTGGTTTTCTTTGGGTGCAGTTGCCTTTTAGTGATATTAGCACGTACTAATTCTAGAGGGTCTTATCGCCATTCAATGATATTGACTGGGCCGGAGTTATTTTTAATGAATGTCGGGTCGAATAGTTATTTTATTTCGGCTAGCTCATATAATTAATTAAAATAGGTTTCGGTGTGTCAAAATCCTGGAGAATTATTTTCGAAATCAGCTGGAAAAGTTGTTGGGTTAGACATGTGATATACGAGTTGTGTTTCGATTGGTCGGTCGAAATTTTTTAAGTGTGGATTTTAGAGGAAGTCCCTTTGCTTTTCACGTTGGTTCCAGGAAATTCAGCATGCACTTGAGCGTTATTCTCTTTTACTCTTGTTTTTAAGCTTTCGCAAAAATAATTCCTATTTTATTAATACCCTAACATTCAAGTACTTTCGTCCACTTAACCCAAGTAAAATTTACGTTAAATTAATTGATTAACAATTTTTTTTGTATATATAACTTTATTTCTATTACATACATCATTGAATAAAGTAAAATTAATTTGTCTGTTCCGGCCATTCGCTTGCTTTTATTTTTTATAATAGTTGAATCCGTTGTATCTGAATATTAGTTTTATTTTACCGAAAACTAGTTTAAAGCATTCTTTGTTTTCATCATCGTAACTGGCTAACTTCAATAGCGCTTTATGATATATTTTTTTGGTAGTTTCCACGGTTGATTTTTTTAATCTGTAACCAGACGATAACTGGTTAGTATTACGTCCTATAGGGCTCGAAAGATGTGAGCAGCGCCTGATCATGTACTGGGTAGTCCAGTAACCATGTAGTTAGCATTTGCGTCTATTCGCTTACTTGTTTTGCAACAAGTAGCTTATTTGGTATTATCTTTACTGCTTTCTTATTTTATAACTGGTTATCATTAGTAGTTATATTTCGTCTACTATACTCGTTTTCCTAATCGATGATTATTGCTAATTGCATATTATTTATCTGACTTGTTGTGTAACAAGGGATTAACTTTACGTAACAACCCTATTACGTAAAGTTAATCCCGTGTGGGGTTTACTTTTTATTAAATTAGTTAGCTTCGCGGTTAATTGACATATTTATCTGCCGTTCTCTCAATTGACTCAGTTTTGCACGCAACCTTATTTTTTTTATAACTAGCTTTCTCTTGCATTAAGTCAGTTTTTAACAAGTATTATGGTGCAGGTACAATACTTGTTGTATCTAGCACCTACTGTTAGCTATAAATTTTAGATAGCCTCGAGTACAGTATGTTTAGTTGAATAAAAGTCAAAAGTTTTTTATAACAGACCATCCTGACATCATAATGGTAATAAACCGATTTTCTATTTGCCTAGCTATCTGTTTAATTTAATTATCTTTAATATTGGTGTTCCAAAAGGGAAGTAACTAAGTTTGATTTGCATTATTTGGGATCAATAATTGAATCGTTTTGAATTATCCATTTGTGCTTATTATTATTTTTTATTATTAACTTCTGGTTTCATTATTGTTTATATAATAATATATTTTTTATTGCTATTGGTAAATGTTTGGCCTCCACTGCTGTGTTTATAATTCGTATTCTATTTTATTGCGAAGCCTGAGTCAAAACGAGTTTCATACATCCACTGGAAATTTTCTAATTTGTACCGTCTACAAGTTGGTGGCGCCTTAAATAAATAACCCACCTACTCTCCGATATTTGAGCTAGGGTCCAATTTGCACGCTTCGACGATAACTTGTTTTAGCCTATGCATCACTCTTTACAAATTTTATTAACTTCAATTTTACTTATTTTAATATTTAACTCTACCTATTTACTATCAGCTTCTTCTAATCTGAATTCTGGAAGGGGAGTCCAGTCAATGTACCTCATATACAGATAGTTTCAGATATTAGAATTAAACCCCAAATTTAATTTGTTAATTTTACAAACGTATTTGTTAATAAGAGTTATTTATGCTATGAATATTTACTAAATACGATATTAACCAAAATGGGCACACGCTGTTTTAATTTCATTAGAACTCTCGATATTGCATTAATTAATAAATTGCGTCACCAAATGTCTTTTTTGTCTAAAGAAAAATCACGTATTAACACTTTCATAGATCTTTCTATAGTGAAGGAATTCAGTACTTGACAACGATATTTTAATAGCAAAATCAGCATTTCTTTTCTATTTTATTAAATGCACTTCAAGTATGGTAGATGCTTTAATGAAATATATTGTTTCAAATAACTTCCACTTCCATTATGTCAATGCATTCCTGTAAAAATGAACGGATTTGTATAAGACTCATTGAAGCACGGATGTTCCTTTTCAGTTCCTCTAGGGTTTTAGTCTTTTTCTTGGCATATTTTGCTTTTTAAATAGTCCCAAAGGTAAAGGTCTGAAACAGTAATGTCCGGTGACTTAGGGAGGCAGCCAATATAATTTGGCTCCTCATTTTACTGAGGAAGGCAAAAATAAATAATATTACAGAGAGTAACAAAAAATCAATGGTTGCTTTAAGATACAAGTTTAGATACAATGAATTTTATTGTTTCTGATGAACATCGATCAAAGTTATTTAAATTAATAAAATACTAAACATTATTTTAAAAAGTGTTTATTATGGATAGCGTAATTTCTTGGAAAGTCGCCTACCGAGTAGTCTTATTTGCCTTTTCACTAGTCAATCGTACTGTCGTCGTTGCTATCCGGATAAATAATTAGCGGCTCCATAGTGTCATCTAGAATACCATTAAGTTCCCATATTCCTTCCCTTGCCTTAGCTACATGCCCTATACATTTACACCACTTTTTTGGGTCGACTTGCAACGTCTTTTATTTTTAAAGTAGTTTTACGCCTTGTCACAAAACCTTTAAATGCGCCCAGATTAATTCTATTGGATTCTGTTCACAGTATTAGGGTTGAAGGCAAAGTACTCCAATATTTCTAATATTTCGTTTTAGAACCATTTAGTCAACCACGTATCTGGTGCAAGAAGGCTTATATAAATTAACACTTTCACGGACTTATTTCTAATCACATCTCCTTCATATGGAATTCCTTTCGAAAAAAGCTATCGGTTAATATCGTGTCTCTCCATAAAAAAGTTGGTGCTTTTGAAGATTTTTACAGTGGTAACTAGCGTTCTATAACGATAACTGACTGAGAATGAATAAGGTCCAGCATCTGCTTAAAATATTCCTCGAAAACATCTGCGTTCATGTCATTGTGATATTCAGCAGCTTTCTTTGACCGAAATGCTAGCAAACCGCTTTCCACACAGCCATTCTCGCTATCAATATGTGTAATTATTAACCGGCTTCCTTGACCACAAAGCGCTTTAATTTCAGTGGACCATACTTATCTGAAAGCTCGGCCCACAGTTGTTATAATTTTATTCTGCCATATTTTGCCAACCGTGTATCCACTGTTGCTGCTATATCCATAGCCGCAAAAGAGATTGTCCGCAGGAATACTGGTACAAGACTATCAAAATCAACAGGGGCAGTAGACAAGCACTACTGGACCTGAAAATGTATAAACAGCCAGATCAGTATTAGATTGCCACAATTCACTGGAGGATGCCGCCTGCAAAAGCAGACTTTCTGTTTGCTGCGTCAAAAAGTCTTTGCTAGCCTCCTTGATCTATTTTAAACAACAAATCAGCAATGTGGCGTGATCTTCGCGAGTTTTATCATTCATTTCCTTAGAAAGATATCTGCTTTAAGAATCAAAACACCCCTGAATCGGCTGATGAGATAACTTAATTAATCTTAGCTAGTATGGAAGCTTTCATCCCATCTGAAACGTACCTCAAACAGTAAATCAAGGTTTGGGAAAAACTGCTGAAGAGCAGTCAATGCTAAAAATGCCGCCTACCGTAAATGGCGCCGAGATTCGACAGCCGAAAATCAAAGTATATTCATCACGACTAGAAACCAGTGTAAGCGGACCATTGACGAGAGCAAGGAGGGATATAATGAGCAGATCAGGAACAAGCTTCTCAACTGTCCTAACGGATCAAGTTCCCTTTGGTTACTTGTCAAAGCTGTTAATCAGTGTTTCTCAAAGACGTTAATCTGATCAAGAGCGGAAACGGCCAAAGAAAAAGCAAACATTCTTGCCAAGATATTTGCATCAAATTCTACCCTAGATAATCAACGAAAGACTCCCCCAACTATCCCGAGAGTGAATTCCTCAATGCTAGTTCTGGTATTTTCCCAACGCGAAGTGAAACGAAAAGCTTAGACACTAACAAGGCCACAAGACCGGATGGCGTTCCAGCAATAGTGCTGAAGAAATGTCCTGCTGAACTAACATCTCCACTATGCAAGCTTTTCTCCCTATCATACAGAACTGCATGCTTAGCTTCTAGCTGGAAATTCGCTCAGGAGCAACCAATCCCGAAGAAAGGTAAAAAACGATTCCAAATAATTTCGTCCAATTGCCTTAGTTCATGTCCACATGCATGGAGAAACTGATCAACGAATAGCTCTTAAAATATCTTGAATCGGCAGGCATCATAAGCGATCGCCAGTAATACTGCCGCAAGCACAGATCAACGGGAGGTCTCCTGACTTCCGTGACCTACCTGTGGTCCAAAGCCGTCGAGAGCTACGGCGAATCTCGTGCAGTGGCTCTCGACATATCCAAAGCATTTGATAGGGTGTGGCATGATGGATTGTTAAGCAAATTGACAGTATGCGGACTACCACCAGTACTGCTTCTATGGCTTTCCAATTTTTTAAGGGATTGACGCATCCGAGTTGGTATGGACATCTCTCGGAGGAATTTAAAATCAATGCCGGAGTTTCTCAAGGTTGTATATTATCTATCACACTGTTCTTGCTCTATATCAACAATCTATCGATACTACTACAGAAAGTATTCGAACGAGCTGGCACTTATGATTCCGCCCAGAGTTGTGCCAAACAGAAACACCCGTCAGAGACAAGCTGCTCATCAACATACGATTCAGTTGCGAACACCTAGGACGTCGCTGTTTCGGGACTCCTTTGTCTGGAGGACTGCCTCGCTCTGGAATGGACTTCCGGGTAACGTCTTTTCCGAAAACTAAAACCTACAGTGCTTCAAGTCCAACGTCCACCATCTTCTCCGCACACGCACCTCTCGTTGAGTGATATGAGATTTTCCTTTTGTGTGTGTGCCAAACATAACATAAAAAAACTATTTTTGCAACAGCTATTGTCGAGTTTTGGTGTTTAAGGGCAGTGAAGAAGTGAAGAATAATAACTTTTGCACTTATAGACAGAGCACCTAACCCAAACTAACCCAAACTAACTCTTTTCACAGCAAGAAAATCAGAGACGATAGACATTTTCTTCCTCAATTCTTGCCAGCCAATAACCAGAAACTGATATGTTTTTCTTAAGTCATTTACCATCTAATATAATAGTTATTATAGGCAGGTGTTTGAGCAATAATGTTTCCATGAATAAAAAAGCAAGTACTACGCCTATGTAATAGCCGACAGAAGGCCGTAAAATTGAACCTTTCTCGGCTTCTTCGATGTTTTACTACTGTTTTATTATTTTCTCCAATTTTGAAACTTTTCGAAAGTAACCGATGCACTTTGCCTATTTGCTTCAAAAAAATAAATGACTCAATAATTAAAAACTTTGTACTGTCACATTTGAAGAATGTGATGAATTTTATATGGATTTTCGATCAGTGACAAGTGAAGTGGGGTTATTCCTCGTCGGACATAAGTAAACAGTTATTAATACCTGGCATTATATTCGGAAATTCTAAGAACATTTGGTAGAACTAAACACGCTCTTGCTTATCAAGGTCTGTTAATTTATTAACGACGACGGGCTTATAAGGATGAAATTCTATGTTATGTAGCATTCGCGGATGCTAGGCTCGCTTAAGTTTAACGCTGCTGCATGTTGACTAACTGCCGACTCGGGCTTTGAGTAACTGCTAGCCTTACCCGTTCTTCATTTTGTGGATTACAACCAAAACCAGGTCAGCCACTCCATTAACCCTATAGAATAATGTCATTGTGTCCCCACTTTTGTATCCACGTTGAAATGATATTGTGCCTGGTGCATCACGAACTCGAAAAATCGGCAAAAAGTTAGCACTAACGCAATAAATGGGCTGATTTAAAGGGCTACTATCCATTTTGTTAACTGTCAACAAAATATCTCCAAAGCTAGTCTATTGAGAACAGTATTAATTTAAATTTTTAGTATATTATATTTTTATGATATAAATAAAAATGTTTTAATTAAATTTCCGTAATTGAACGTGGATAAAATAACCGATATTTAGCTAAAAATTTAGTTTATTGTAATCTGTTTATATATTCCGAGATTATAATTTTTTAATTATTATAATAATGATTGTATTAAACATTAACATTTGAAGTAATTTGTGTTAGTCTGGGTTATAGTGACATTTAAGTTGTAATTCGAAGAACTAAGTTAAAAGCGACTACAACAAAATATAAAAATTTATTGCTAGAGATATAACATTAACTTCTTGATATATATCTCTGTATATCCTGATACTCTGTAATGCGATTAGTTAATTGTCCAACAACCGGTCCATATGCCTGATATACTAATCAGTGTAAATATAACAGATCTAGGAAGGGGGAGATATAACGTTATCTGTAATTTCATTTATAATTCACATTTGTTTACAATCAGACATATGTGGGCAGTTGATGCATAAGGATAGTTAGAAAAATTGGCAACGTTGTACGTGGTTCGTCATTTTGATTTCTTTTTATGTACCAGTGGCGTGCGGTTTTAAAGTGCATTGAAGTGCATGCATGATAAATTGTAGGTTTTCAAATTAACGTTATATTTTTTAATGATAGATAATATTTTTATCTTATTATTAAAAAAAGTTTCACGCATCATCAAACGTACTCTTAAAAATTAACGTTATATCACCTTCTAAAGATATTCTAATATCGAATCTAATTCTAAACATCTTTAGACGATGACGGTTATATTTTAGAGAGGAAATAGGTAGCACCGCTATATATTATCTGGGAAACTAGAAGAGTTACAAAAATTTGAGAATAATACAAAATTTCCTTGGCACTGATTAATTTTTTTAAAATATTTAAGATTTATTTGTAGTCTGTGTCTCAAAAGTGCTACACGGACACCAACTTCAGAATTGTAAATGGGACATTTTTACATTTTTGGGCTTATCGAAAGATGTTGAAGGATTTTAAATCAAATTTATGTCGAATATCCTATACCGATTTTCAACTGTTTTCTAGTTATTGACACCTGAAAAACGAAAAAAAAAACAACTTTAAAGCCGAATATCTCGGCAGCGCTTTTAAATAGAGAAAAACAGATTGTATTTTCCGATCCTAACTTTTTAAGAACTGTCATATGCAGTTATAAAACTTTTTGATGATTTAAATTTATTTATTGTATACAGTGTGTCAACAACAACCCTTCTAAAATTTTTGTTTTTAACCGATTTTAAACTTTTTTTTGTCTTATAGTTAATCAAAACTGATCTAGCCTATAATGATCAATTTTCAAAAAGTATAGGTATTATGAGGTATTAAGAAAAACTGATATGAAATACTTGTTTAGAATATTCTAAAATCCAAGTGTACCATATTTGTTGTTCTAAAACACAGGCTGTCCCAAGACATAATTTCCAAATTTAATGTTTAATAGCAAAAATTTCATATTTTCAACACACTAAGGACAAATTTTGGTTATGATGACGGAAATTATTATACATATGGATTTCAGATTAATCATAACAAAAATTTATCATTAATTTGTTGAAAAAAAATATGAAACTTTCGCAATAAGACTCCTCAAGTTCAAAATTATTTCTTGGGTCACCTTGTATTTTGGAAAAAAAAAAATATTGACACACTTGGGTTTCAGACTATTTTAAACAAGTATTTGGTATCAGTTTTTATTGTCAAATCCCTATAGTTCTCTCTGAAATTTGGGAATATAAATGTGGTCACCCTGTATACGTGTGCTCTCAAAGATATGCAATTATAGGCTTTATAAGTTGCAGCTTGGATTATCTACACGCTTAAAAAAGTTCAAAAATAGGTTAAAAAATTTAAATTTTAAAAGGGTCGTTTTCCTCAATATATTTATTATTAAATCCTCTGTAATTTCAGTTCAATGTGGTAAATAAATGTAATACAATACCAGCAAATTTACAAGAAAAATTTATTGTTACAAAATATAGGTCATTGATAACATTATATTTAGAGCACATATAAGACGTAAGCTAATACAAATTTGAAAACTATATACAAAAAATACTTAATACACTTAAAGTCGTTTGAACTTTTACAAAATTGGTGTAGGTACTCGCGAATGCAAACTCATAGATAATATCAACTACACCACTGATAAACAATAACAAGTCATGGCGTCACTTACCTCCGAAATTTCAAATTTGGGTTGGAATGTTGTGATAAGCTCTAAAATTAAAAGATCTCCTGGTGTCAACATTGAAAAATCATTCGAATCTGAAATTATAGAAATTATAGTCGTGAACTTAACACACTTTGATTTTGAATAATCAATCTTCATACGTCAAAATTTGTCTTCCATTGGTGGGCCTTTGTGAGATTTTGCACCTGTTCCAGACAAGCCATTGAAATGGAGTGCTGGTAGAGCATTATCACTCCATACATTCTTTTCTGCTTAAAATGCAGCCTTCATAATTTGTTGTAGATGTTGAATGCTACCAGAAAAATGTACACAATAATCACTACCTTCTCGCTATAAAGCAACGAAGTGCTGCAAAAATTGATTCAGAGGAGAGTCGGCATTCAACTTAAGGTGCAATGCCTTGGCACTACAACCAAGAGAGGAGCAAAGATACCTATCTTTAGTCATACAACTCCTATGACGGTTAACGGTTATTAAAGCACTATTAATAGGACTAACCTTAAAGCAACTATAGAAGTTACTATTAAAGGATTTGATAGCGCATCTAGCGTTCAAGAGTGATAAACTGATACAAACATTGGGTGCAAATTTTTATTTTAAATTTCCTTAGCAATTAACTGAGTTAATCGACATAGACATGGGAATAACAGGAGATATTTGCTGTTATATGTAGGAATTATTTAGCTTCCCGCCATCCTCTAGGACTACCATCATAAAAACCTTGACATGATTTATTAAACATGTAACGGCCAAGAAATGATCATATAGGTACTTGATCACTATTTAAGTTAATTTTCACTTAATATTCTGCTATTTAAAACCCAGTAATTTACATCTCATTTATTTTGACAATGTCCACTTGTTTCTTGTTCTGCACAGATGGAGAAAGGAGTCACACATGTGCTTGCCTTAAATAAAAGTAAATATTTAATATTAATTGGGTATCAGGAGCTAGAACTCCAATTGTGTCTCGAAAATAGGCTTGTCAAAAATAATGTTAAATCGTTTGAAATTTTTACCTAAATAGGCATTTTTTTTTTCTTTATTTTTATAAAAGATGTACCTTGTATGCGTGTAGTGTATCCCAATTTCAACGTATTTTATACCGATTCCCTAAGGTAACTGGACTTTACTGGCTGTTCTTGTTTTCCTTGCTTTATTTTGGCTTTTAGAGGATGTTTTATTTTATTATTTACTAAAAAAGGAATTGAAATAACCATGTAAATAGGCTCCCTACAAGTTATGTTGGAATAATTGACCATACTTCATCTTATAGTTATTACCGCCCAGTCAAGTTTAATTATGTATGACTATACACCGTCATAAGATGCTGTATTATTTCGGTTCTAAACTGAATTTTTAATATTTGCGCCTTCGGTTTCATTAATTCCTTGAAGTTTCGGGAGTCGAATTGCCATCTCGAGTTAACACCCATGAAACTGGAAACAGCACTCCTCAAAGGTCAACCATTGTGATTGGCCGTGAGTTATCGTAGTAGAACAGCTTTTTATAAATCTTCTACGCTTAGTCAAGCTGACTCTTGTTGCTTTTGTTCGTCGCAGGCGGATTGCCTTTTGATTTGTAATGTGTCGCTATTTTATGATTTGGTGATTCCACGTGGATAGTTGTTAATTCCTTTCTAATTTTCCTTGTAGAAGTTCTATCTCGTCCACTATTTGAGGCAACGTAGCTGATTTTGGCATTAGGTACAATATTGATTTTTCTTTGGTGATTTTTTGTCTGTAAATATTCCTTACCTTGGGTGTTAAGCAAATGCCTTTAATATCTTGATGTTTTAATATGGCTCTTTTACGTGAAGGGTCTGTCCTTCCTTCGTACCTTCTTGGACCTAAGAAGTCCCTTTGAACTTTTATTATTTATTTTCTTTCTTCTGCGAACTTCTTTCAGCACAAATATGATATAGTTACATACAGGCCAGAGATTCAGAACCCTTGTTTGCCTTTTTTATTGATATCTTAATATTCAGTGGTTTACTCACTCTTCCATTTAATTTTACCGCAAGGGAGGTAAATTATTTCTAGTGATAATGTCATGTTCAATTATTCACCACCTTTTCCTCCATCAGTTTAATTTTTAAGTAACATCGAGTGCCGTGAGTACCACGACATAATTATTTTTTTATTATTATATTTATTGACTTGAAGTCAAGTTCCGCATACATTGGCGGTGATGGTGGCGGTCCTCAGAGGCCTGGTCCGGTCGGCTGGTGTCTTCTTCCTTGAGAACCCGGGTGGATTCTCCCTGTTTAGCGTGACGCGGCCCGATTTTGTTAGCTCGGTGCATGGTGGGGATCGCGTCATCGGCTCGCCGTTAGGTAGGGACCTCGTGCGCATGGTTCGCGGGAAGTGGCGCGGCGTTCTACCGGTACCGCGCGAGAACTAAGGACAATTGTTAAAAAAAAGGATTTCCCGGCTTTTTGCGAGGGAATATGGAACTAGTCTTAGAGTATTTGAATTAGACTTTACGAAAAAGAATTATGTCGATAGCCCGTAAAATAAGAAAGTTAAAACCCGGAGTACATACCATGCCCTAAAAATATAGTAACTTCGTTTCAATATATCACTAATATTTTTAATCAAAACATGTAACAAAAATAATTTGGGGTTCTTCTGACTTATGCGGTCTACAAGGTATTAGCGCCTTCAAATAAATTTAACCCCTTACTCTCCCGCATTTGATCTAGGACCCAATTTGGACACTTCAAGATTATTCATCCTCAATTTCCCCTACTCTGAGGTGAATAAAATTAGAAGATAGTAAAGAACATGGCAAACCATCGATATGAATAATCAGTATTACTAAATTTATGAGATGGAGATATTCATGTTAAAGAAACAAAATATTTGCTGGTATATTCTGTCAGTTTATTTTGATACTTTCTTTCCCTAGCGCACTCCTCATATAATCTAAGACACTAAATCAGAATCTGAGATACATTAGACTAATTCGAGATAGGTAGCTTTCTTGATATTAAATGAACAACGCCTCGTTATTTCAGCCGACAGATACCGTTCATTAATTATTATCCGTCAACTTTACTAGCTGGCGTTCTAGTTTCTCTAGAGGAATTTTTGGGCTATATTTTAGCCTATTGTTAAATGTCGTGCATCTAATTATATTTGATATCATCTTAATAGAAACCTCATCGTAACTGAATGGACCAATCTCGCAAATATGACATATTTTTCGTTGTAAATAATGGCCTCTACTATTATCTAAACCTGTCTCTAGATATTATCCAATGTTGGAAAATATGTTTCTTGAATGTAGTTTTTTCTTGATGACCATCATTGTAAGTATATTTGCTCATTTTCGTCATCAAAATTATTATATTTCCCAAAAGGTATTGTAACATATTATTGCATTTTTTTGTCTAATTATTGTATTATACAGGCCTATAGAAAAGTTTGAAAACTATCGATTATTGGGCAAAATATACAAGGTATAGAAAAAATTTAAAACAAGTTTTATGGCGTTTAAGTATCTACTAGGCAGTAAAAATTTTATTTATACAGAGTTGGTCAGAAAGTTGTGGCACACCAAAGTTGTATTTGTTAAAATGGATCACTCTGTATATAATTTGTTTCAATTCTTTCTTCAATTTTAGGCAAAAAATGCAAAAAATATAACGCAACGTTTCACAAGCAACACATTTAGAATAGATTTCTGCAACATAAGAAGCCTAAACGCAAACATTAATTCGGTACACCAACATCTACAAACAAATAGACCACACATATTAGCCCTTAAAGAAACACAAGTATGTTCTACAACAACAACAGTAAACTAACTCTACCCCCCACCTGGTTACGACGTACACTCCCAATTTATACTAACTTCGGAATATGCCTTTTTATCCGAAACGACCTTTCGTGTTACCGCGAGGAAACACACGAACCGAACAAGCTTGACGTCATGTGGCTCAAGTTCACTGCCAAGGGATTAACCAAGTTCATAGGCTGTCTCTATTGCCCTCCAAGCGATAAAGCCTACCAAATCTTTTTTACAACACTAACTACCATTTTTTGTTCAATTCAAGCCGACCACCCCAATTCAGAAATAATCATTCTGGGAGATTTCAATGTCCATAACACCAACTGGCTCAAAGCATAACGTTCTTTATCTGGAATGTATAAATATTAGTTTTTTTTGTCTGTTTGTTGAATTGAGCGATGCCTTGGTACTCATTAGTCAGTACACGAACTAATTGGGAAGCCCATATTTTAAGTAAATATGAAAACAATTGTAGGCGTTTTTTTCACTGACGGGTCGTCAGTATCAAAGCAGACGTCTTGAAAGTATTATTTATGATTGAAATGTGGCATGAAGTTGTAAGGGATTGTCTAGTCTATATTTTAGAAGAGAGTGTCCTGTGGAGTTTGCGCGCAGCCTTCTTTCCAATTTCTCCACCAATAGAAACCAAAGGAAGGACACTCTTCAAAAGTCAGCCATTGCATTGACAGTAGAAAAATGTCCATAAATATCTTTGCGGGGTTCTTCATTACACCTCGTGTTATTATATTCCGTGTCTTATTATTTTGATACCTAAATTTACTTCCATACCTTTTTATTAATTTACTTTTCACCATTTTCGTCAGGTGATTTGCCTTTTGATTTCTTTACGCGTCGCCACTACGTGAATGGTGTTAAATTTTCCATGTAGAAGTTCTGTCTTCTCCACCTTTTGAGATAGCCCAGCTAATTTCAGCATTAGCAATATTTATTTTTTCTGGTTCTTTATGCTTGCTTGTAAATGCTCCTTCCCTTGGGTTTTATGCAAGTACCTTGAATATGTTGTTAGTTAACAGGATTTTATTTGTATGTGAAGAGTCCTTCTTTCCTTCTTGGTCCAAAAAAGTCCTTTAACTCTGTTCACTCTCAGTTCACTTTGTCCGCTAAGAAAGATTTAATTTTAAAAAGTGAATTAGAAACTAATAGAGAGCGTTGGAAGTGGCGGATACCAGCTATACTCGACCCGCCGAACAGATTCACCAAACACGGAAAATATAGATACAATAATTCTTCTTCTTTTATGATTCCATTGATTCCAAACATAGGAACCTTGATTAACACACTCTATTTTTATTTTTTATATTATGGACAAGAAAAATCGAAATGAAAAACAAAACATTGGGTCGATTCAATCATAAAATAAGACGAATTGTTTCCGCGATTGGTGAACCTGTTCGGCGCGTCGAGTATAGTAGAGTATAATAGAGTCGACAGTAGTCGACATAGCTTCTAATTAAAGGAATTAAATATACTAGACTACTATACTAGAAATTTAAATGGGAACGGAAGTATTTGTTATTATATTTTAAAGATCAAAATAATCGACGAATAACTTATTTAACGTCTCAGTCCGCTGATAAGAATTAAATGTTTCTATATCTATTGGTTTACTAACAATGAACGTACGGTATGTTTACAGAAAGAGAAAAATCAATCTGATGTTTACATATTATATAAAAATGGTGTGTCATATTGAAAGAATTGTGGAAATGTTACGTCTCAATAATTTTAAATAAAATTACCTGTCAAAACCATAACAATCATACTAAAAATGGATATATGTTAATACAAAATAACCCATTTCTCAGAAAAATACGAAAATATTTTGCATTTGTAGATAAATGAATATGAAGGGTAAAGTAAGTAAAAGATATGAACCAATTTATTGCATACGGAATCGCCAATGTAGTGGATGAACACTGTATCAGTTTTGAATTAAAATTTTTAAGTCTGGAGATTCCTTACTTAAAGAAGCTTGATTTTTAAGCTATATATGATTGGTTAAAAACAATATTATATCACACGAGCTGTTCTGTCAGCTCGTATGATATAATATTGTCCTTTATCGAATCGAGAGGTAACCTTTTCTTAGCGACTGTCTTGTTACCTTTTCAAAAAAAGTTCAGCTGCGGGCTTATTCAACTTGTAAATGAACCAAGTCGGATCTCAGAGAGGGGTGTATTTGCCGCCCTCCTGGATCTTTTTCTAACCACAAACCCTGACCAGTACACAATTACAGTTGGTCCGCCATTAGGTACTTCCGACCACTAACTTATTACAACGGTTCCACCATTGCCACGTAAAATCTGGCATTACAATTGTGCAAACTGGGAGGATCTAAGAGAGTTCTACCTGGATTTTCCTTGAATCGACGTCTACTTTGGCAATGACGATTCGTCAGTCTGTTACGAAGAGATTACGCAAGTAATCGCCTCAGGAATGGCAACATAGATCCCAAACCCCTTACCGTCAAAAGGAAAGTACTGGTTCGACAGAAGAAGCGAAAGAGCCGTAGGTAGGAAACAACAAGTCTACAAGTACTAGCAGCAACCGCTGAAAGTCGCAGTTATTTTACCGAAGCGCGAAACGAATGCAAACGTGTGATTGACGAAACTAAGGAGAAACACAATCAAAGAACCAGGAATAAACTTTTGCAATGCTCCAGTGGTTCCAGGAATTTCTGGTCGGTAGCAAGGGCAGTAAGTAAAAACTTTACAAAAACGTCTCTTCCACCTTTGATGGACGAACACGGCGTCACGGCAACTACAGCTAAGGAAAAAGCAAACATACTCGCCGAAATGTTTTTATCGCACTCTACCTTAAACGTCTCCTATGACAACGCTCTCACCACCATATCCGACATCAAAACTACCATGACAGAAGTTAAGTTTCACCACCGTGACATTCGTAATATCCTCAAAGAGCTAGATACGCAAAAGACATCAGGGTCGGATGGAATACCTACCATCGTGAAAAAAAACTGCGTCAACGAACTAACACCCATTTTTTCCAAACTTTTTTCTCCGTCTTACCAAAAAGGGATTTACCCATCTTCCCGGAAAGTCACTGGAGTACAACCTGTTCCAAAAAAGGCAAGAAAAGTACGCCCTCAAACTATCGCCCAATTGCCTTGCTTCCAATAACCCTCAAAGTCATCGAACGTGAAGTCAATCAGCAACTACTCAAGTACCTCGAGACTAATTGAATAACTATAGACAGGAGATATATTGACCTATGTCACTCATATCCTAGAGTAGAGGAATTTGAGAACTATGCAGAATGTCTAGCAATTGCGTTGTATATTTCGGAGGCATTTGACAGAGTTTGCCATGACGGGTTGCTCAACAAACTGCCATCCTTCGGGCTGCCAGCGTCTCTCTGCAGCTGAGTTGCCAGTTTCCTTAAGAACCGATCTCTACACGTTGCAGTTGATGGACACATCTCGGACACAATCACCATTAATGCGGGAGTGCCTCAGAGCGCAATACTTTCACCAACTCTATTCATCATCTATATTAATGACCTGCTGACCGAAACCAACAATCCTGTTTACAGCTTTACAGATGACAGTACCCTTGTCTCCCAATTTAGATCAGAAAAACCTTTGTCAGCGACTAAGCCTTATCACAGAAATTTAGTCCAGTTCAATACGGCAAAAACCCAAGCAGCCACGGCTATCAAGAAAGCCAATACGGCGGGCCCTAATATCATTATGGCAGGATCCACCATTCCTTTATCCTCGTCAATCGGGCTACTGGGTGTCTCGATCAACAGCAATATGACCTGGCATGACCACGTTGGTAACATCGCAAAATCATCCTCGCAGAAGCTTAGTGCGCTATTTCGCAAGAAAACAAAACTGTATACATCGCAGCAGCTGCTCTTGCTCTACAAATAGATAGTCTAGAACACCGCAGACATGTGGCCGATTTTACAGATATTTTTACGACAGATGTTCTCAGGATTTTGCCCGCATCATCCCGCCCCCTGCAACGCCTGTCAGACAGTCGCAACAGACGGCAAAAGTGCACCCGTTCATTGTACAACTGGAAACACCTAGAACGTCGCTTTACAAGGACTCCTTTGTCTGGCGCACTGCATTACTATATAACTCACTCCCAGGACATCTGCTCCTAATTATAACCTACAACTATTCAAGAACTGTGTCAATCAACATCTTCACGCACACACCGCTCTTCGAGTGCCATAGAATCTCCCTTTAGTGTGTGTGCCTCTGTCATAAAAAAAATCGTTTTTTAGTTATCGAGTTTCGAAAATAATAAATAAACCATAATAAGTTTTTAAAATTTATTTGACTAAAAAACAATTATTTTGTAATAGTAACCCCTAACTTGTGACAAATCGTTAAAAATGGGGTGAAAAACTATGAAATTTGGTGTAAAAAGTAAATCGATACATCTGACCGTTTCAATATGGCGGTTAAAAAACCGCGAAAGTTTGATGTTTAAAAGAAGAAAGCATTACTTTATTATAAGGCGTTCAAACTGCGCACCATCCATTGCTTGGCAATGTGCTAATCTTGCATAGAAACCATCTCTCAATTGAGCTTCATTAATAAGCTGAATTTCGTCGATAATCCGCTGCCTCAATTCCTAACATCACGTGGTTTAGTTTTGTACACCCTGCTTTTCAGATAACCCTAAAGGAAATAGTCAAGGGTCGTTAAATCGTGGGACCTGGCCGGCCACTCAATGGCTCCTCGTCTTTCGATCCACCTTAGGGAAAAATCTTGATCAAAACATGCTCGTACTTCGTGATCAAAATCGCTTGTTGAAGCCATGTCGATTCAAAACCTTCACCGACGGCTTCACGAACACACAGTTGCAACATTTGTAGATATCATCCGGCATATAAAATTCCTTCTATGAAATCTATCACTTCTTGTCTACCAACTATTCCGCACCGCGCGTTCGTCTTCTCTGGGGTTTGGGTGTGAGTATAAGTTATTCAGTGTAGATTGGAATCACTCCAATAGCGACAATTATTGAGGTTTTAGGCGCCATTTATATGGAATGTCAGTTCGTCACTAAAACAATTTTGCTAGAAAAATGCACATTTGCATCGTTGTATCACAAAATTCAGCTCGCCTGTCATAGTCATTATCACTAACTAAATTGACGGATTGCTCGACACACTGCCAGCCTCTCTGCGGTTCGCTTGCCAGTTTCTTTGGAAACCGATCTCTGCACGTTGCAGTTGACGGACACGTCTCACCATTAACGCGAGCATTCCTCAGGGTGCAATACTTTCGCCAACTCTCGTCCTTATCTATATTATGCTGACCGTAACCAGTAATACTGCTTAAAGCTTTGCAGATGACACTACCCCTATCTCCCAATTTAGATCGGAAAAATCTTTACCAACGACTGAGAAGTATCAACGCAGACAGGAGCAGATTACAGCAATTAATCATATCTGGAGACGGTTCGAACCTGGGACGACGGAAACTTGTTCCAGTCCAATGCATGCATATTGCTCACATATCTGGGGTGCCGCACTGAAGCATATCCTAAAGTTGCTTGATTTCATTCAGATGGGAGCTGTGCATCTGGTCGGCGACCCGGAATTAACCCGGGATCTGTATAGTTTGGAACACCGCAGACATGTTGCCAAGATATCCTTGTTTTACAGATATTTTCACGGTAGATGTTCCCAGGATTTGACCCATTTCATTCCGCCCACAGCAACGCAGTCACGACAGACGGCAAAGGCGCACCCCTTCGTGTTACAATTGGCAAAACCTCGCTATACAAGGACTCCTTTGTCTGGCTAGATTCTAGAACATCGCTTTACAAGGACTCCTTTGTCTGGCTTACTGCATTGCTGTAGAAATCAGGACATCTGCTTCCCCGAAATTATAACCTACAACTATTCAAGAACCGTGTCAATTAACATTTTCGCACACACACCACTCTTCGAGTGCCATAGGATATGGGTGAAATTTGCATTGTTGAATAATATAATGCCTGAAAATAAAGATTAATATGCTGGTCCTCAATGAAAGAGTGCATTACTTCTAGGATTTTACGTGATGTTAAACAAATCTGCCACTTGATTGTAGCATCGAACCCTCTGATCGTATCCTCTTATCATAAGAATAGTGATACGCTTCCTTTCGCTTAAATGCATTGCACTGAGATATTAGTGAAACAAACCCCACAAAACTAGGAGGAAATGTAGCACTAGGGAACTGGTTGACGCGATCAGTTAAAAAAAATCATATCATGTCAAAAGCAGGTGGTTTGGTTAGATGTAACGACTTGCGGTTCACTCCAAATTCCATAGTTTTATAAACCTATTGGCAACGATGTTTTTGCTTAAAATTTAAAGAGGAGTTGAAATATCTAATAATATACAGGGTGATCCATTTAAAAAAATTCAACTTTGGTGTGCAACGTGTTTATGCTCCCAGTAGACACTTAAAAACCCTAAAACTATTTTCGATACCTTGTATATTTTGCCCAATAATTCCAAACTTTTCTAAAGCCCTGTATATGTATAAATAAAATGCTATGACCGAGGTAAGTACTGAAATCAAACAAATGCTTTGAATAGAAATAATATCAAAGTTATAACTTTAAACGAGCGAAATCGCATTTTGTCCTTTTTCCCCGAGTGATTGCATAATGAAAATTCAATCGATGAAGAAACCTTATCCATCACTCGGTTAACAAATTTGTTGATTAATTTCCTAACGGCTAAAAGATGTTTCTGAATTAGGAGAAGGAATTTAGCTTATTGATCCGTGTTGGAGAATTCTAGGGAGAATATTAGGTTGCTTTTAGAATGATAGATCGATTCTCTGGGAATAGGAAATGCTGTTGTCTAGCTAGCCTCCCCTGCGATATAGGAAGAGAATTCTTTATAGAGATTTTATTTATTTACCGAGACTTTTTGAGTAACCTGAAATGTGTTTCGATCATCTAGCGTAGCAATTCTCTATAGACGATGTATTTTTTGGCAAATTTCCCAGCAGGTATTGCATATTTTTAAGCATATACGTTTGTTTATTGAAACCTCTAGGATTATGTTGGTTCATATTTACTCTTATAAATACGCATTTGTTTTGTTATTTAAATGGTCAGCCTGCCTCCAAAGCAATATCTCGGGAATCACTAAACTTAGCGATATTTAGTAACAATTTTTCCTAACCTGCACTAGATAAGAAAGGGAGAAAAAGCATATGCGCAAGGGCGTGCGTCGTAACTGTTATGTTAAAATCGGTGTATGGACGTAGAGAAAAGATATTTTCAAAGTTGGTAGGTCACATAAAGAAGCTACTACTCGCATAACAGATTTATTCTACTCTCACCAGTAACTGACTTGGGGCTACCTTTAATAAAACTCTTTAAAAAAATATGCATCAATCCTTTCTATAATAACTAATATTAAGTTAACCGAGATTCATCAAAAATATAAAAAGTTTGTCTCTTAGTATTTTCAAGAAAAAAAATATAATGGTTGGTTGTTGTTTACTTATGGTTTTATCAGTTATCATTTACATTTCTTCGCTCATTCTAATTTATTGTTGTATTTTTACATTAGTTTTATATTTGAAATAGTTTTCAGTTTTATTAAGCATGATCATGATACATAAAAATTTTCACTATTTTTCTTCGCATTATATAAACAATTAAGTTAAAGTGTGAGTCTTATCAAAGTATACAATTGGATTAAATTTTTAATCAGGTTTTTCTTATGATCATATGTATTTACTTGAATAAGATGTCATTCATTTGTATACATTTATTAATGAAATTGTATATCCTAATTTATAAATAACTCTTATGTGCCAGCTGTTTCATTTTCTTTTTTGTTTTCATTCTTTTTTGATTTCTTTTCTAAGGTTTTTTTTTTCAGTATAATAATAATTGCTTAAAACGTTGTGAGCATTATATGAATCTATATACTGCAATGCTCTGCCCTCTGTGTCTTCTCTACCATCTTTATTTTACTAACTGATACCATTTACTCTGGTCATTTATGAGCTTCTGCCTTCTCTACTTCTTTTCAAGTTGGTTTTATCTTGCTGAATCATAAATTAAACATTGTTTTCAAAATTGCTCGTATTAACGTGAGATCACTAACTGCTAATTTCACGATATTGAAACACGTTTTTCTTCTTGAAGTTAAAAGTAAAGATTTTTAATTAAAAGGAAACCTAACCCCGGAGAGTCGTATTGCAAATGCCCGGCTCCGGTAGTAGGATCGTTAGAGCGCCACCAGTTCTTTCCAACTAAACTGAAAAAGCTCCGAATAAAACTATTAGCGTCATGGCGTCGTCCGCGTGCTCCGCAAGCAATAGAAAAAAAAATAATTCCAAAGAAAATGCTTACCTAGTAGAGTATTTAGATCCCCGATAAATCGGTCGTGTCAAAACACAAAGAGAAACCACAATATATCCCCAATTAATGGGTAGAATTAAATCACAATATTAAAGGTTGAATCTCTAAGACTGCAC
This sequence comes from Pissodes strobi, assembly GCA_016904865.1. Taxonomy (NCBI): domain Eukaryota; kingdom Metazoa; phylum Arthropoda; class Insecta; order Coleoptera; family Curculionidae; genus Pissodes; species Pissodes strobi. The sequence goes on along the minus strand of JAEQML010042481.1, from coordinate 18,794 downwards.
TCACAGCAAACCTTCTTCTCGCCTTGAAAGGTACTTTTAGAATGACTCTCTTTTCGTTTCCGTCAATTTACCTTTCTCCTTCCCCGAGATTAAAGAACTACGTCAGATCAAGAAGTAGTAATGGGCTGGAACATGCCGAGTGATTCGATACAAGGAATAATTTTAAGATAATTAACGACTTAGTTCTCGTTTATTAGGATGGGAACACGACGGCGGGAGCCACAATTAATGCACTTAAATTAGATGGTTCAAGAAGTACCAGATATTCCCCAACAAAACGATAAACTTTTAAAAATTTAAATCGGCAGCTGCAACTATGAGAAATAGCCCATTCCTACTACTAGGAACCAACAACCGAATGTTACAAAAATTGCAGCATGCCGGGTGGAATGATAAATGTGAAGCAGAGGTCCCAAAACTATCTCAGAAATGATCGGTCAGTGATTGGAGTCCAGCAACTAGGGGTTCCCAATAGTTATGAAATATTCAAACCGAAAATAAAAGATGAATTTGACGAGTCTAATGAAACGTAAAAGCGGGTTTTACTAACAAAATTCTTAAAAATATAAATCGGTTCGCTGGCCGTTCTACGGTAATGTAATATAAATTAAGCAAAGCTATCCTAATAACAATAATATCCTATTTTAGTGATTGGATCAAACCTAAACGATTTGTGCTTCGCTTATCAACTACAATTAATATAGTCACCAAGTGGTATAAAACCTAATACAAATATATTGTTAACCTATTAGAATAGAGTTAATTCACATTAAGGAATACGGCAATTTTAAGCTTATTGTCAGCAAATCGAATCAATAAATTCAGAATTAATTATCTTCGAGGAGTATTGACCTCTTTTCAATAAATCCTACCGCAAAATACAGCATTTTTTTGCTAAATGCGGCGTATAAAATGAAATTTGAAAATATTTGACACTGGCAAATTCGGACTGTTACAATATTTTGCAAGTTTTTGCGAATATAGATTTTGATATTATTGAGTTAATTGTAACTTGGCTTCGTCACGGTAATATAATTGGAATGCAAGGATATGCCTTTCTTAGACAGGAACGTATCGACAGAAGAAGCGGAGGCGTTGGAATTTTATTCATGACAGCGGACACACACTAAAGGGCAGATCGTATGGCACTCGACAAGGTATGTGTGCGAAGATTTTGATTGACACGGTTCTTGAATAGCTGTAGGATGTAATTAGAGGAAAACAGATTTCCTGGGAGTGAGTTCCACAGGGATGCATCAGTGTGCCAGGCAAAGGAAGTTTGCAAAGCAACGTTCCAGTTATATGACGAATGGATGCGCTCTTGCCATCTTATCTGCGCTTTGTAGAGCAAGAGCAGCTAATGCGCTGTATACAGTTTTTTGTTGCGAAATAGCGCCAAGCTTCTGCAAGGCTGCTTTTCGAGCTATGCCAGGACATACTGCAGTTGAGCGAGACACCCAGTAGTCTGATTAAGGAAGATGAAGGAATGGTCGATCCTGCCATAGTGATGTCAGGACCTGCCATATTGGCTTTCTTGGTAAATGTGGCTGCTTGGGCTTTTGCTGCATTGAACTGGACCAAACTCCTGTCGCTTCAAGTTCGAACTTTCTCCAGATCTTGATTAATTTTTGTAATCTGGTTCTATTTCCGGTGATAACTCTCAGTCGCTGGTAAAGGCTTTTCTTATCGAAATTCGGAGACAAGGGTACTATAGTCTGGAAAACATGATTATTGGTTTCGGTCAGCAGGTCATTAATATCAATGAGGAAGAGAGTTGGTGAGATTTTTATGCCCTGAGGCACTCCTGCATTAATAGTGAATGTGTCTGAGATGCGTTCATCACGTCCATCCGAAGGGTGGAAGTTTGCTGGGTAGTATGCCAAACTCTGTCAAATGCTTTCGGAATATCCAGCGCAATCGCTCGAGATTCTGCATAGTTCTTAATTGTCCCTGCTATACGTGATATAGGCCAATATATCCCCTATCGATCTCTGTTTGTGAAAGCCGTATTTTTTATCACTAATTATTCTGTTGGTCTCGGGGTACTTGAATAGTTTTTGTTTGACTGCACGTACCATGACTTTGGAGATTATTTATTGGAAGCAAGACAATTGGGCGATAGTTTGAGGGCGTGGTTTTCTTGTCTTTTTTAGAATCGGTTACACTCAAGCGACTTTCCAAGAAGATGAGTATATCCCTTTTCAGTAAGCCAGATAAAAAAAAGTCTGGAAAAAATGGGTATTAGTTCGTTGGCGCAGTTTTTTAAGACGATGGGTTCTGACGCATTTTGCGTATCTACCTCTTTGAGGTTTGTACTAATATCACGGTGGTCAAACTTAACTTCTGCCATGATAGTGTTGATGTTGGATATGGTGACGAGAGCCTTGCCTTGGGGGACGTTTAAGGTAGATTGTGATGAAAACATTTCGGCGAGCATATTTGCTTTTTCTTCAGCTGTAGTCGCCGGAATGCCGAGTTAATCTGTCAAAGGCGGGAGTGAGGGTTTTGTAAAGCTATTGCTTACTGCCTTTACTACCGACCAGAAATTCCTGTAGCCATTGGAGCAAATGGAATGAAAAATACAGAATGCAAAACTATCGGAAAGCGATTAGAGATGAACCTTGTTTGCCCACTACAAGCCTTCTACGGCAATCCCTCATTGGTCAATCTATGCCTGCCTTTGATAATGGGGAAAGTAGGAGCAAGACGGGAAAATTAAGAATTTACATTAATAAAAATAAATCTATATAATCGAAAAATACGGCTTATTCTGTAAATTATCCTGTTAACGCCTACAACGTATTTAACATAAAAATATTTGGGTTAAGTTAGAAGACAAAATTCAAAAAATATATTTTTTTTAAAACCTAAAAATATTCTATCGTGTCCCTGTCAAAGACACCGTTCCTATCATGTTCTTTTTATTAAATGTCAGGTAAAGAGGCTATTTCCTTTCCACTAACTCCTGTAAAGAATCGGCTTCGGTACATCAAAATTCTGGGGTTCTATTTTCGAAATTGGTTAGAAAATTGTTGGATGTGACATGTGATATGCTAGTCGTCCTCCGATTGGTAAGTCGTAATTCTTGAAGTGGAGATTTTGGAGTAAGTTTCTTTGCCTTCTATGTTGGTGTCTCGATTCTTCACCAACGTCACTCTACGTTGGTCTGCCGTTTGTAGCATCAGTGGTTGGTATCAGATGGAAATTTAATTGATTTTACCTTTTGTGGGATTTTCCAACCGACCCATTTTTAGAGTTTCAGGCCTTACCTTTGGTTAGTTGTTTGTTAGTACCTGGAACCCACCCCTTAATGGGATTTTAATACTGCCTTTGACAGAGGCTTTTCTCGTCCACCTTTTTAGGCAGCCTAGCGATTTCGGCGTTGAGCACAGAGTTGTTGAGTTTTTCAGACCTTGAGAAAACTAGTATTGCTTTATATAAATATGTATTATCGGTTACTTTAAATCATGGTAGTCAACCTTTATTCTTTCATTTTATTTTTCTTTTACTAACTTTTGCAAACAAAACTCCATCTTGAGTAAGCTATGCTTACGTTTAAAATAAAACAAAAGGGAAGTAAGAAGTATATTTAATTGTGTTATTTGGGCTCAATAATTGAATCATGCGGTTTTATTGTTTCTCTATATTTTTGTATTATTATTGATAAATTTGTGGCGTCTAGCGCTGATTCATTTTTCATATTTAATTTTTGTTGCAAAGAATAGGTCAAAATGAGTTCCATATTATAGCTTGGGGATTTTCCACTTTGTGCCTTAAAAAAATAATCCTCCTACTCTCCGATATTTGAGCTAGGGCCTAATTTGCTTGCTTCGACGACAACTCGTTTTCGTCGACGCAAATTTTCTTAATTTCAATTTAAAATTTTTAATTTAACTTTACTCACTGTCAGTTTCTCTAATCTGAAGTGATGGTAACTAAATAAAATTAGAAGACAAGAAAAAGCGTGGCACAGTTAAATATGTTTCACACGTCTATATGGAATTTTTTGCATTTTGAATACTAGTCTTCGTTGTGAAATAGCCTTAATATATTTTCTTACCTTTATCCCAATTTCCATATTCCAAAATACTCCAGTTTTTAAAAAGTCTTGCAGATAGTGTTGATAAATTTTCTCATTTTGCGTTATATTCTTGACACCCTGTAACTTTGGAAAATCAGAAACAATTAATACAGTAGTCAGCTTTCCAAGAAACGACCTTTTAAAATGTTTCTACTCTTTACAAACCGCAAATCTACGTCAACGTATAGAACTTGAAAATTTGGTTTCCCCTTTTTAATTAACGAGCAGTCTATAATGGGTATGTTCCAACTTTTGAAAAAAGAAAATTGTATGCAAAATTTTATAATTGCTCACTTAATTTCTGGATTAAAATTAGTCTGAACTAAAAAATGCAGGTGTACAGAATGTACCTAAATATAACTGAGTTAAAGGACTTTATCAAACTTTCAATTAAAAATGTTGGAAAGATAAAATTTAGGTTTGACAGCAATTATATAAGTTGCTATTCCGAAAGTGCTAGCTAATTTGAAGCTGATGGAAGGACGGAAATTAGCTACAAGTACGGGAGCTGCGACAAATAGTATAAAACACTGAAACGAAGGAAAACGAGCACTGTTTTAAATTGCCCTTTCCACGCTTTGGCACTGCAGGTGACAAGTTTGAAAACGAAATTAAGGTATAATTTTAAACGCCCTATCATCGTTTAAAACCTGTCATCCTTTTTCAGACCGGGACTCTTAATTTTTTTAATCAGGAAAAATCTAATCAACCCCGCTAAGGGGAAATCTGAGTAAGGGCTGTTATAAGTTACCTAGCGCTAGATTTTTTTTTATATTCTCATTAGGGCATAATCAACAGGAGTATGTCCACAATTATTCAGAGGGCTTCATTAAAACTTGAATTTCTGGAATGGACTAGGACTAAAAATGCTAACATTTTAATATTCTTCCTTTTAGTCTCAATACGCTCTTCATAAAATCATTTCCAGTAAGAACTACATTTTTTCAAGAGCATTTTCTAAAAATGTTTCCTCAAAATATTGGATAGTAGCATTTTGTAGCGCCTTGTTCGAATATATTTTATTTAATTTAGGTTATTTATTTTTCAAATATAAGTAGGAATCGATAGAGATAGCTGAAACAAGTAGGGCAAATGTAAGGCATCATTCTTTTCCTCGGCATGGTCCGACTGAGAAATCATGAATTTTCTGCGAAATTCCCCCAGATCAAAATACAGAACCACAATCTGTCAGAACAGAGGTCAACGCCGCTTTCTTGGTTACTTTGGTGCCGAAATTCAGCAATAATTGCTTAAAACACATTCCTAAAGTTAACGTGCTGAAACAGCTGTTAAAAGTAATTTTTTAGAGATTGCCTTGTTCTCCCAAGTTATTGGTCAATTATTTAAAATATATATCCACTTCAGCTGTTTGGAGAAAAGAAACGATAAACCTTTATCTTTTTATATTTGTTTAAATAGATACAAAGTCTTTTGGTTTATTCTTTTTATTTGTATGGCTCTACATGATAAGGATTATTTTATGACAATGATTAAGATTTTAGTGCTTTTCTTTTCGGTTGTAAAAGACTGGATATTGGCTTTAAAAATCACACTGCATCATGGATATTGGCCCTAGCAATATTAAAAATAAATGTTAGATAATAGCCCCTTTTTTGAAAAAACAAGATTTCTATAGATATAAAATATTATAAAAAAGGAAATAAAGATTAAATTTCTACATTTGCGTCTTGCATATCTTTCGAATCTATCGTTTTTGTAGGAAAAGTGAATTGTATTCGCTAATGTAGGGGTCATATAGTCTAACAAATTGCTGATTTTGAGATCTGCTAACAGTAAGAGTTTTTAATTTATAGGTTCAGAGATATCAGATTTCGTGCAGTACCCCGTCTTAGATCAACATCTTAAACTAATCAGTGTTAGTTAAACTGAATTTGTAAAATATCTTCAATTCGCATCCATGGGGCAACTTCGCCAACCAGACAGAAACGTCGAACTGGTGAGAGTAGTTTGATTATGATGAATGACGCTCCCGCCATTTCGAGTTGCCATGAGATATGGCAATTCTATCATCCCCTCCAGGCTGCAGAACCCCAAAATACAAAGTCTGGAGCTGATCAATCGCAGTATGTGACAAGCGGTGCTGCGTTGTATTAGCAGGCAGGAACGTCAAACTGGTGAGAGCAGTTTAATTACGAGGAGTGACGCCCCCGCCATTCCTAGTTGCTACGGGATGTGACCCATCAAATCCCATCATCCGTCTCCAGGCTGGAGAACACAGAATTACAAAGTCAGGAAATGCCCAATGTGACAAGCAGTGCTGCATTGAATTAGCAGGCAGGAACGTCAAACTGGTGAGAGCAGTTTGATTACAAGGAGTGACGTATTCGCCATTCCGAGTTGCCACGGGATGTAGGCCATCAAATCTCATCAACCTCCTCCAGGCTGGAGAACACCGAAGTACCAAGTCAGGAGCTGATCAATGACAGTACGTGACAAACGCTGCTGCACTGTATTAGCAGGCAGGAACGTCAATTAGGTGAGGGCAGTTTAATTACGGACAAGGACGCCCCCGCCATTCTCAGTTGCCACAGGGTGTGGTCCTTCAAATCACATCATCCTTTTCCGGGCTGAAGAAAACCAAAGTACAAAATCTTGAGCTGATCAATGACAGTATGTGACAAGCGGTGTCTGCATTGTATTAGCAGGCAGGGACGTCAGACTAGTGAAAGCAGTTTGATTATAGGGAGTGACGCCCCCGCCATTCCGAGTTGCTACACGAAGCGGCCCATAAAATCACATCACCGTAGACGGGAGCAGATTACAATAACTAATCAAGATCTGGAGAAAGTTCGAACCTGGGGCTACAGGAATTTGGTCCTGTTTAACGCGTCAAAAACCCAAGCAGCCACGTTTGCCAAGAAAGTCAATACGACGGGCTCTGTTATCATTATGGCTGGGTCGACCATTCTTTTATCCTCGTCAATCGGACTACTGAGTATCTCGGTCAGCAGAAATATGTTTTGGCCATACCACGTTGCCAACATCGCAAAATCAGCCTCGCAGACGCTTGGTGCACTATTTCGCAGGCTTAAACTCTATACACCACAGCAGCTTCTTTTTCTCTACAAAGCGCAAATAAGACCGTGCTTACAATATTGCTCACACATCGGGAGTGACGCCCCTAAACACACCCTAAAGCTGCTGGATTCCAATCAGAAGAGAGATGTGCGTATCATCGGCGATTCGGAGTTGATCCGGGATCTGGATAGTCTGCGAGACCGCAGACATGTGGCCGAGATATCACTGTTTTAGAGACATTTTCAAAGCATATCTTCACAGAATTGTCCCGGCATCATCCCGCCCCTAGCAACGCCTGTCAAGACAGTCGCGACAGACGTCAAGAGCGCAACCATTCATTGTACAACTGGAAACACCTAGAACGTCGCTTTACAAGAGCACCCTTGTCTGGCGTACTGCCTTACTGTGGAACTCACTCTCAGGACATCTGTTTCCCCCTAATTATAACCTATAATTATTGAAGAACCGGTTCTGTCGGCCTCCATCTGAGAATGGCCAGACTCCAAATGTATGGTTGATCTTTCGCAACCTATGTCCTATTTTTTATATTTATGGAACATAGCACATCAAATTGTGCATAGAAATAGACAGATTTAAAACTTCAGTTTTCTTGAATACTCACAAAATAAATTTTCTGATATACCAAGCAATTTCCTGTCCAGAGTTGTCTTTTATAAAATAAAACCCCATTACAAAGACATGTTATTGGTAAGCACTTTTGTGATTTCCAAGCAGTATCAGCCAATTCTAAATGAGTTTCTTTGTCTTACATAACTTTTCTTTTAGATTCTTCATCTTCCTCTGTAAGTTCTTTACCATCTATTGTTTCTGACTCCAAATTAAATATGTCACATTTAGCGCAAGTGTCGTTTGCAGGGTCATAGAATGGGATGTTAAATTTTCTCCACTAAAAATCTGTCTGTAAAGAGGCTCCTTTTCTAGGTTCACATTTTTATCTCCATAATACTGAATATAAAGCCGATACAGTTGGGTAATTGATAGATCGGAGCTGAGGTATTATTTGAGGTTTGCTCTGGTGTATGTTGGGAAACTATGTGTTCGAATTACATTTTTTCTTTCCTGGCTCATTTTGTAAAACATCTAGCTTTTCCAGACCATCTTGAGAACAGATGTTTGCATTGTTTATAATATTTTTTGACAATCGTTCTCAATTGTTTGAAAGTCAAATCAAAAGTATTCAGGTGCATTTTCTGACAAACCTCCAAACTGTGTCTTTCTTTATTCGCAAGAAAGCATTTTCAGGTAAAATTTATTTGATTTCTTTCTCTGGTTTTAGCACATTCTTTAACCGTTTCTGCTATAAATCGATATTGACCATTCCTTGAGAAATTGTAGAAATCTGCAAATAAGTTCTGTCTCTGGAATCTTTAATTTTCTCCACACTTCAGTCTACATTTGCATGGTCCTTTCAGTTCTTTTCTCCTACTTAACACTCTTTTTTTGGTCTTATATTATTTTCTTTGAAGTTATTCCTAATATTTTCCGTCCAAGATGTTTCATTCCTTACGCGTTTTCTAGTTTGTTCTTCATCTTTTTCCTTTCATCCTCGTTTTTTTTTTTGGTTGGTGGTCACTACCATAGCTTCGATGTTATTTTTTCCTGCTGCCTCATTCTCTACCTAAAAATCCTTAAAACATTTTCTAATTAAAATTGTAATTTTTTTTACGTTTTACTTAATTTTCCTCAAAATAAGATGTAACTGGATAGGTTCCTGCTCCATTTTCATTCTCATCGTCTTCGTTTGAAGTATGTGACAGTTCGTATTCCGGATCTTTTACTGAGTCGTCACTTTCATATTTTTGGTTTTCTTCTATGTCTATGGAATCCTAAAATTGATTATTAATTTGAATGATCCTAATAAAACAATTATTATTACAGATAAGCATAAGATCTGCTTTCCCCTATGAACACTACCCGTATGTAAAGTTAGAACAATAATACTTGCATTAAGTGAATCTGGCGGAATATTTTTTAACTAACTTAACTAGCTTCAAAAGGGACAAATTTGGATCATCTGCTCATCTTTCGAAAACCTGAAAAAATGCAATATTACCTATCTTCATTAAGCATCATACAGTTTACTAACCCGTCTTTAGTAAAACATTATTCTGCTTTAAAAACCTTGGTTTAATTTATTTTATGGAAACAAAACAAAATTCAACTTCAAGAAATGTACACGTATTTTATCACCTACCAGTTTAATAGGAATTAATTGTTTCACTTCACATTATTCTCAATCCCAAGAATTACTACTTTGATGAACAATGGGTTCCTGGAATGTTGATTGATCATTTTTGATAATATCTTCTAAAAATGTGACAAAATAAAAGTGATACTACTTAACTGCTCTTATTTAATATTAAAGACTGGACTTACCACTTACATTTCTGTAAAATGTCAAGTATCATGTTCACTTCTGCTTCAAAAATTGAAAAGCACGCACTGATTACTTAATAAACCGGGAATAAAAATTTGAAGTTCAGAGAGTACATTAAAATCTTGTAACCAATGTTCAAAACAGAACTTCAGCATAGTGCCAATGTCCATTTTATGGGCACCGTTTGTATTGTAGTGAAATATTGAAAAGGCCTAAGTCCAGACATTAACCTCATTCTATCAAATAAAACTGGGCATCAGCCACTTTGTATGGACAGTTCTTATGGACTTTGGCCCCTTTCTAAAGTTATTGATAACCAAACTCTGTATATTGTTAACACTAAAATGCTAATTTTGGACATTGGCCCTTTTTTACCAAGGTACAGAGATAACATCTTACCTTTTACCTACCATTCTCATAATTTATAGTTTGAAATAGATATCCGTGAGACACGAGAAGTGAGAGATTCTATAAAGTTTCTATTTCTAATATTTGGTATCCGAAGAACAAATATTAGTAGGAATTGTTTATTTTAGATTTGAGTAGAAAAACACAATTAACAAGTTTTATACCGACCAAGAACAGTGTGTCAATTCGATATGGTTGTAAAATGTGTTAAACAAGGTCTATTAAATATGTGGTCAAAAACAATAAATAGCTAACTCTATAATAGCCTGGCAAACAGTTGTCAGCTCATTTTCCTGGTTCACTTTATTAAATCTGCAAATAGTTGATCCGAGCCGATTGAGAGCTTAAAACATTAAATAAGCATTTGAGTGTTAACAGTAAATGTTTGTTTGTTTGTTTACTTTGGTAATAAACTTATACGAAATTTCGCATTATTCGCTGATGAAAAGCAAACTTGCACATGGGTCCAGTTCAAAGTATGCATTTTGTAAATATTGGAACTCTTTTATGCCCAAACTCTATGCTGTAATTATATAAACACTTTATCCAAACTTGCTCTGAGTTGGAATTCATATTGCAAATTATAGAATCTGTATATATCTATAAAATTTAGCAAAAAAATCTAATTATTGAACTCAATTTAATTAATAAAGTATGAAAATACGTCACGCTTTTATAATTTGCTTACTTCATTCATTTTTCATAAACTAGCACACTTGCCCAACTTCTAAAACACTGGCATAATTCAGTAAAAATAGCCTAAAAAACAGAAGATATCAACTTTTTTCACATCACCATTACGCTCCTTGAGATGCATTCCAATTTAGATAATTAAATTTAGATGATATTTAGTAATGGTCGGAAAGTGATAACATTAATTAAACACATCCAACATTCTGTTATTAAACTATTTTAGTATCTAAATTATTTTATATTCGCCATTAGTTGTGTTTAAATTATTTTGTCTGTCATTAATGAATACCAAAATGTTCGAAATGATCGTTTTTCAAATACAGATTATATATCAAAATAAGGCACAAATAGGAATGATATCGTATATTGTCATAGTACACAATATAGTAATATTTCTCCCATTAATTACAGTAAATATAATAGCAGTTTTTATTCTAGTTTCGTTGTAGTAATTTTGCCATCTTTTCTTTGACAGATTCTTTATTACATTGCCCTTTGGAAACGGAGATGTGGTCTTATGTGCTTGCTTTATCTAAAAGTAAATGTTTAGAATTAAGTGGGTTTGAAGAACTCAAACCCTAATTTTTCAGGAATATGCTCGTCAATAGTGAACCTTGTTTAATATATTTCACTTGCATAATCCCGTGGTTAATTGATTTTATAAAAGGCACACCTTATATGGGTGTAGATGACTCTTATTTTATGCGAATTTTCTCATATAATAGGAGTTTATTGTTGAAATCCCTCGACTGGTTTGTTCATGTTTTCTGTGGTTTATTTTGACTTTTAGAGAAAAGGGCTTGATTAGGACTTTTCAAAGTAAGGTGGCATATAAAAACTGCATAGTGAAAGTTGATTAATGCCATATATCATCATATATTGCCATATTATTTCGGTTTTCGTTAATTTTCTTTAATATAACATTTAATAAAATTGGTTTTATTTCGGGCCTGACAATTCAGATTCGGATGAACATGATTTGATTTGATCTTTCGTCTTGCACCTATCTTAAAATATATTTACAATACAATACAATCCACATATCATGAGTGGTTTGAAATCTCGTTTGTGTTCATTGCTCGTGGGGAAAAGTTATTGGTAGAATGTAAATAAATTCTTCAGTTGTCTTGTCGAATGTGCCTACCGCGAGTTGTGCAGTAGGCATAAAGTATGTGTCTCGTAGGAGTTGGTTGGTTTCAATTTTGGAGGGTACTTCTAGTGGGAGGTTTCGCGAAGCCTTCTTTCTATCTCTTTAACCGATAGGAAATCGGAAAACGATCACCCTTGGAAAGTCTGTCATTTGCATTTGAGGATATTATCGTCTTGGTAAAAAAAACTCTCTACCCGAGCTATTTGTGAGTCCGGCAGTATTTGTGCTATTGGTTTACTGTTTAGTTGGTTTGGTGCCTAGACTCAGTTGAATTTTTCAGTGTTTTTTTTCGTCGTACGTGAGTTGTGTCTTGTTCTTTTTATAAGGTGCCGTTTCAGAGTTTGTTTCCAAATGGACGATGCTAAATTTCTTTCTGCCTTTTGAGACAGCTAGCTGATTTCAGCTTTGTTAGATTTGAAAGAAATATATTAATAGGTAGAAAATTGCTGGTTAATTTATATCATTTTAGTCAGCCTTTGAACCTTTCATCTTTTTCTCCTTGTTTTTCACACATAATTTCACCTTAAGCAATATATATTTCTCTGAACAGGCCAGAAGGTCAGACCATTTATTTGCCTTTATTTTTTTATTTATATATTAATAAATACTCTCGTTTAACTCGAAGCAAAAGTTTTTTTATAGTTAATTGGCAATTTTAATAACGCTCTAAGTCCTACTGTTTTTTTATTTCGCGGTTATTGCTAACGTATTGTAACTAGAATATAGCTAGTTGGTATTGCGAACCCAAGAAATTGGAAACGGAACATGATCATGCCCTGGTTAGTTTAGTAACTGATCGTTAAACGTTTATTTTCATTCGCTTTACTACGATAAAAATTGGCAACCATATATCATTAATTTTGCTTGTTGCATAACCAGTAAAATATTTTGCGTACTGCCTTGGTTTATATTTTAGATTTAATTAGTTGTCATTCTGCTTAATGATATTCTATTATTTCATAACGCAGCTAGGTAACTTTTCTATTAACTTTAACTGTGTATGTCAGTCGTATTTCAATTCATTTTTTTCATTTAGTTTTCAATAATTATTGTACCGCAGATATTACGTCGAGGAAAGTAACTTATATCGAGTGGTATTCACAACAATTCACTATATTCTCTTCAGATTTAGTCGCTTCCGTCAGTTTGATTTTTACAGAGACCGAGTACCGTGAGTACCACAATAAAATTATTTTAACTATTTATTTCTATTTTTTGTAGTTGACTTGTCAAGTTGCAATAAATATGATACCCATAACAACTATCTTATGGTAATAAACCAATTTTCACCCATCCACCTCTTTTATTCATTATCTTTTAATATTAGTGTTTTAAAATGGAAGTAGTAAGTATAGTTGATTTGAATTAATTGGGCTCAATAATTTAATTGTTTTGGTTTTTATTTCGATTCTCTTATCTTCTAGTTTTATTGTTCATATTATTTTATTGTTAAATTTTTGACGACCTTTTATAATTCATATTTTATTTTATTGCAACTTGAGGACTTTCTGACTTGAGTCGATTACAAGTTGATGGCGCCTCTTTAAACAAATACCCCCTACCCTACTCCCCCGCATTTTAGCTAGAGCCTAATTTAGATGCTTTAAATAAACTTGCTCTGGCCGACACATCTTAAATTCTCCTGACTTAATTTTTTGCATGCAGATTCTTCTAAGCTGATGTGAAAATAATGAAATAAAATTAGAATACAATAAAGGGCGTGACACTTAAGAGCTCTATAACCAATAAATAATTTGTAATACGCTTATTAGAAATATGTTCCAATAACTTTTGAATAGCTCACTTCTGTGATTGTACAAAAGATTTTATGAACCTTTCAAATATTTTATTGTTATTACAGGCGTGCATTATAGCCAGTATTGGATATTTCCATTACTACTGAATCCAGTTATGCTTTTATTGGATCGCGAGTTGAGTAATCTGTTAAAGATTCTTTTTCCAGATTTACCGTTTCATCAAATTGGCGTGCAGGGAAAGGATGGAGCTTTAATCTAAAGCAGGACACTTGAGAAAAGTATCATAAAGAGGAGTTTTATTCTGGAACTTTTCACAAAAATTTGTCACCTAGCATTTATAATAGTTTAATTATCCAAAAAATATAACAATTAAAAATAAAATATTAGAAATTATGTGATTTTGAGGATGAAGATCGATAAATTAATGCATATATTTCATATCCCTTTTCATGACAGGCATTTATCATATGCTTTGAGTGATAGAGGAAAAGTAAAGTTTAAAGAGCTTAAACTTTTTAAAAATTTGTTAAACATATATATCCGGAATGAATGAATCAGTTAATAAAAACGCGGGCGGGGGGACCCTTACATGTAGTCCACCAGTCACCACTCTTTGTGAGCCCACTCATGCATCAATTCAGCCCGATAGCTCTGTCTCCTTAGTGAAGGCTCACATCTTCTTCAGCTGAATCTTTTTATGTCATCCAGGTATACCATGCAGCTTCCGAAGTGCACCTCTCTTATCCTATCCAACGCTCGAAAGTCAGTAAGAACATGAGTGGACGATTCCTCATCCTCCAAGTATGACCAGCATTCTGAATCATTTCCGATCCTCAGCAGGTGTAAATCTCTATTCAAGCGACAGTTTCCTGTGAGGAGCTGTCTCATACGTCTCATGCCCCTCCTGTTCAAAGGCAGAAAATCCCACCACCCTACACGGCGCTGAGTCGCCCCAAGAGTATCCTAGCTTGCTTTATACTTGGAACAGTATGCCCTAAATTCTTAGCTCGGAAATCCATTGCATTCCTTAGGCTGGCGCGGCCATACTGCAGGATGCACCTATTATTGGCTCAGGTCCCAATGGACGCATTGCGGAAGCCTTTCATGCCAGACGATGAGCCTTCCCTTTCCCTGGGACAATGGACTGTCACGGATCCCAAACGAAACTGATACTATTATGTCCGGCCAAGGCCCCCAAGTTATCCGGACACTTAGACAACAGCGAAAAATCATCGGACTCAAGATAGAGCAGCTGTGCTATCTCAGGTTCGAATACCATAACATAAGTCCCAAGGGCTAAACCAAGTTTCATCTTTATGAATTCTCTATACATATCCGCTCTAGTACCACTATCCATTTTAGATCCGTGTGTGTACCAGATCGTCTCATTAACCAGACGTGATCTACATCCACCCTCAAACACGCATATCTTTCGGGTATGTGTAATCTGAATCTACTTACTCTCAATGTAAGCAGTATGCTGTCTGCTCTCTTTAAGAGTTCGGAAATTCAGCCGCTTTAATCCAGAACCTGGTATGTCCTCCTTTCGAGCTATTATTTTCCCGTAGGTGACCGAGGCTTTTCAGTCTGTATGCAGACTTCAAGGCCTCATACTCCAGAAATAGGTAGTGAGGAAGCAAGCCAGTCAATCACTGAAGAGCCCTAGGGTGCCGGCCTAATAGCACCTGTTATTATGAACTCTGTCTAACTGAGCCCTACACTTGGCCGTACGTACCGATCTAACATACGATGGCCCCATAGGTGATAATCGGGCGAAATACGGCCGTATAAATCCAGTGGAGGTTCTTCCGCTGCAGGCTTCGCGTGCTTCCGAGAACTCTTTTACAGGCTCATAAAGCATTGTTTGCCTTCTTAATACGGCTGCTAATCTGCTCCTTCCAACTCAATTTGGATTTCAGTATGACCCCGAGATGCTTAGTTGACCCTTTATAACTCAGTAGAATGCTTCCTAGTACTAATTCGGCCTAATTAGGACTCTACGCCCTTCGCTCTGGTACCATCTTTCTAGGCGAAATGAAATGCTTGTCGCCTGAGTCTGCCTGTGCAAACAATGTCCCGAGCATTAGAATAGGCTTAAATTTAAAACTCAGTCTCATAATCTAGGTCTGCAATAAACTGTCTACTACTAGACACCAAAGGAGATGTGACAAAATCCCATCTTAAAGATATCATCTAGCTACTTTCGCGCCCGTAGGGTCGCTGCCAAATAGCACGCTAAATGTGGCTCTGGATAGCATAACTCTTATCCAACGCAATAGAGAGATCAGTTGCCCAACCCATCCTCAATATATAGAAAAAAACAGTGCGTATTTCCATGGTCAAGCACTCTTTCTACTCGTCAACTAGTTGATGAAGAACCCTTTCTGTGTGAAAAACTTATGTGATTGCAATTCTGTGTACGGTATTTCTCTAGTTTAGGAAAGTAAATCTGGTATACAGTACGTTAAGAATGCTGTATAGCTAGAGACAATTTTACCATACTCGCATTTAGGTAATAGAATTAGTGGATTGAGAATGAATGTGGGCACTGCTTCATTTCTGCAGCTCTTTGATACAGATTATTGAGTACTGATCTTCTCTTGTCCTGATTCAAAATCTCTTGGTTTTTTGTCGTGATATTTATACGTTCAATTGTTGAAGTCGTTTAACTATGCTTCATCATCACTGTGTTAAGTTGCAGAGTGGTCTTTTTCTCTGTTGTCCTGTATTGCATTTTGATAATATAATTCAATGCCCACAAAATCATGAACATTTATTATTATTTTTAACACTATTAATTTATTATTCATATTACCATTATTAGAATTACCTTTATAATTATAATATTTTTCCCCAAACATAATATATGTTTAGTGAATATAACATGCAAGATTCATCGTATATATCCCAAATGGTAACGCGATATTTATTTAACGGCTTTAATTGTAGGCATGTGGAAATAATTGCTGGCAGCCGTAAATAACGAAATAACAGGGCTTTCCTTAGATTGCACTAAAAGCCGAGGTAAGTGTAAAAGTAGGAAACCATGTGTTAGATGGTGCAAATTTATTTATGTACTTTGACAGCTACCATACATTTACTTCGTGAAACCCGAAGTAGCGTAGAAAATAATCCGAATGTACAGCTGAGAACAATTATTAGTGGCGAAGCCGCACAGTCATTCATCATAACTCCAGACCATAGACGTAGCATTTTATATATAGAGCCAATTTTAGCGAACAACTAATATTCGGTTTCGTTTAACGTGCATGGATAAATTTAATTCAGAACCTCTTTTGTCACGATTTCTATTTTATAGACGTGGCAAACGAACATATTTTCAGACAAATTGAGATAGAAACAGACTTGTACCATCATTTTCTATTTATTAACGCCTCAACTAGCAAATAATTGCTCTTAGTTTTGACATTTATCGATATAGTGCGAATGAAGACTTTCTTTATTTCTATTGAATTGGTTATATGGTATACAAATAAATAAAAATACTCCCTTAGAACACTCCGAGCTCATAGCTCTCACCAATTTACCGCCAAAATGACCCAGAATTTAAAGAACTTGTTTATATGCAAAACTACGTGATCGTAATTTCAGAGAATTCTCTACTTGCTTTAGCGAAAAAAATCGTCAATTTTAGGTTGAGTAATACCCTATGGATTAACAAACTAAAGAATTCCTTGAAGGATCTGCGAGCTCGAATGCTATTCATTGAGTAACCACAGAATGTCACATTTTAAAAATGTGAAATTCTTTGTTAAAATTTTGTTTCGACAATATTTTCAATTGGGCCTTGGCGATTGTTCCACATAAATGTCAAGTAAGTATCACCAGTAGTAGGGATAAGCGTTTAAGAAAATAATGTTATTCTAACGAAGCCAAGAAAGCAGTGATGCAAATATTACCTGCCAAAAATCCCATATTTCTTGTGATAAACAAAAAAAAATAGCTCCATCGTCTTACTATCCAGTGGGACCCCACATGCAAAACGGATAAAGGCGAAACTGCTAACTGATTGACAGGTACTGTCAGCTAACATATAGACAGATATGACTGGGATATATATATATATATATAATGGTAACAGAATTAAATCCATTGCCTCTTGTTATTTTAACATGGTCCTATTTTGAGGAAGAGGTTTGTATCATTGAGTTGTTTGCATACATGGATCTATAATTATTTTTTAAAAATGATTGTCCATATGGACCAGAAATGAAACTTCTCGTGCACAAAAGTTAAAGGTTGAGCTTACAGGCCAGAAGAGCTATTAGATACGAGCGCACCGCACGCTTGTTGACAAGTTCTAAACTGAATTATATCGAAAGCCCGGTAACATGTTGGTATATGGCTCAGTGTCTCTCATTATAGTATGCTCGCTTTGGGTTGGATCCCCGCAAAAAGAATTTATCCATCTCCACAAGGTTGCCCTGGTTGGCACTATCAAAAGCTGATTATATTGAACAATGACAAAATAATTCATCAGCATAATCCTCCTATTAGAGCAACTATATATTTGGATGTGAGCCAGAACAGACCTAAAAGTTATGGTAGAGGTTCTACCTTTAACCTACTAACTTTTGTACTAAGCATACGTATTCCGAGGTATTATTCATAGAGTCATTGTACAACAACCACACCCGGTGCATGCATTTGCATGTCAGAAGTAAAGGCGTAGCCGTGCTCGTCATAGATTATTTAATACCATTTGTTGATAGCGCTTGCGCAAATGTTTGGTTAGGATCCAAGATTACGTTGCGTTTGCAGTAGTTATTATAGAGTTTTATACACTCTTCTTTCCTATTAAACTGATAATTACCTACCCTTCTAGGACCACTTTCCTCTGTCGCTCTGAAATTTATGCCTTACTAAGCTAATACTTTAAATCCGCCCTGAAAATAAACTGCCTTCCTAATGCTAGCAATAAAAGTCGTTGGATGCCAAGCAACTAATCTATTTGCCACATAATTAAAATATGCCATCTCACTCGAAGGTGGATTTTCTTAATGTAGAAGAGAACACGTAACTACAAAATTCGTAAAGTACTGTGGACAAATTTACCCCAAACAAAGATTAACTTGGACAAGCTGAGACAGAAAGATCATGTTATTTCTAACACTGATATGTCAAAGCAATAAACAGGTGAATATCTTGTAAAATTTAACCTTAGAGAAATAACCAATAATTGCAGGAACTAAAACAATGCAGTGTTAAAATAAAATGGAGGTTACAATAAATGAATAAATCAATAGG